>JAZGTI010013285.1:0-14976 GCA_036877585.1 Botia kubotai
TATCATCCCCAATAAATCTACTCGAGAACTAATTAAAGCCCTTTAAAATATGACTGGGTCTTGACACAATAATTCATAAATGATCACGGAATGAAGTTGATATCAAGTACATCACAGGGTACCTCCTGTGAGCGCGTGTGAATGAGTTTGAATGTATGTGACAGGAATTTAGCATTTTGCATTATGAAAGAGGTTTATTGGGGCACAGTGCCACTACCACAAAACTGTGTGTTAATTTAAGTCAAAGGCACACCCCCTTAACATTGACAACAGGGACTATGTTTGGTGAAAGTGTAAGAAACCAAATCGAATTACGTCTTTGCCTTTCACCTTTCTTCTTTCTTTCAGTATTACTAACCGGATGATCTGTGATTTACATGAACATGACAGATACTGACAGAGAGAGAGAGAGAGAGAGAGAGAATTAGAGCTGTGAGAGATAGAGAGAAAGCAATAAAGACAAAAACTGTTTTAGAAAAGCAAGTGACTGCAGTGTGAGATAGGAACAGAAATGAGAAGGTAAAAAGATGGAATATTTTTTATTTTTTCAATTGGGGCTTTCCAGTTCAGCCACATACAGATAAGACAACAGTGATACCAGTTTGCACATGCACAAGATTAGTTTGATTGCATAATTGCAAACAGCATTTGTTGACCTTTTTTGTGTTAGGTTCCCCCAAATGCCCATTGGTATTATGGGTTTACCCATAAAAATCCTCCTTACTGATATTACAGGATATAATTTAGTGTCATCATGCATTTTAGTAAAGTAGCTATTATTAAATTTCGGTCATGACCACTGAAAATTTTAGCATCTGTAACGGATCTAGATCTGTTACACTGCTGCTACACAGCTAGTACAAACACTAGCTACTAATACACACATGCTGTGGCGAGCATGCAAGTAATGCTGCTGCAATGTTAGGCACAATTTACTTAAACCCATCTTGACAGGTGGAGCTGGGGGTGGAAGCGTGTGATTGTTACTGCTTACAGCTCGCCAACGAGACTAGAAGTGTGCAAATTACATGCAATCTCGTTTATGATGGTTTAAGATAGGATCTAGATGGTTCGGATCATATAGATAACATGCATGGCGACAAAGTCAATTACATTTTGCGATGACAGCAAAAATGTGCCGGTTTGCCTCATAAAGGCTTAACATCTTCCTGACTGAGATCTTTTGTGCTGAATACACTTAGTGTTATCTGAGCTCACTTCACTCATACTTATCAGATTAAAGTAAACCCGACTGTAGGGCTTCACAAGTGACAAAAAAGGATGTTTCGCGTATATGATGATGTACGGAGACCCACCGTATGACCTCAATGCAGATTGAGATCAAATATATTTTGGTCTTTCATGGTTTTTTTGCCCTTACATTGCATCAATGCCACAGTCCTCCTTTTTGTGACATCATCATAGTTCTGTAACATATTAGACTTAGAAATATTAGACCTTATTTAAGTAAAGGGGCCAAATATTGCACACTGTCATCAATAGGGGTGGGGGGGAATCAAATCATCATAAACTGTAATACTAGACAACTCCTAGTGGCATACTAGTCTCAATACTACGGAATAAACATATTTTAGTCTGTTTTTTATGTGGAATATTTAGACAACATTTGACAACGGAACACTTTATTTGCCAAAAAACTGCACTGAAAATCTTCTCTAAATTAAAACTGAAATTGAAAAATTGTATTAAAACTAATGCACAAGGTGCGTTATAATTTACGGACACTTCAAGTCATCAATATAAACATCTTTAAAATGTAAAAATTGAGATTTGGTAGCGTGTGTGGTAAGTTCAGGGCAGAGGCATGAAGCTGTGTCTGTGTTCATTAAGCCCGGCTCAATTGCTAAATGGATCCAAGTGCCTCTTGCCCGGGCAGAAATCAATAGTATTGTCTGCCTGCGCTACACCCCACGGGAGAGAAAAAGCAATGCATCATCCTTTCTCTCTCTCTTTCCTGGAGTACACTGAGAGCTTGTTAATTATTCATGGCCGGGACTGCCAGCTATGTGTGTGAGTGTGACTTAATCATACTGGAAACTGTATAGAGGGTGAGGCTTTGTCTGAGTTATCGTAGAGCTGGGTTAGGCAGAAGCCCAAACCCCATCATCATCAATCTCTGACGGCCGCCAGCGCCCAAGCATCTGCATGTTGCAGACCTATTGCACAGGATGATAATACTGACCCTGAGACCTTGTAAATGCCTGGTGTTAAGATCCATCTGTGGAGATCCGATCACAGGCGGCCCGGAAATACACAGGTGTAAATAGGTTCCAAAATGTTTTGTGATTGTATTACTAAAACCACTTTCAGAGATAGTGGAAAATGCATGACGCCATTGCATTTGTAGTGTAAAGGCTAATGTGCCTTTTGCATCTTGGACAACAACAAAGGATCCCATCAAAGGATCACAACCAAGATTTGCACTACTTTAGTGTTTTAAAAATCACTATTTATTTGCAAATCTAAAGGAGAACAACCATAAGAAGAAGCTATTTAAAAAACTACATATACATGCACAAGATCAACATGCAGTGAACCAGATCACGTCAAGTACAGTACAGTACTGTACATATAACCAAAACTCATTTAATCACATAAACAGGAAATGCTTTATCAACCTGCAGTAAAACAGTGGCAGTGCGCTGTGTGTAATCACAGGAGATACCTTAGAGACGAATGGTACTACCAGATGTAAACAGCGATTTATCTCACCTGACCACCTGTTATCAGATAACCCAAGACAGATGTTAATACCAGGTGTAAACAGGGCCTTTGTGTTTTAAAACATTGTTGCATTTTAATGGGGCCTGAGAAGCAACAAAGCAATTTCATAATCATTAGGATTCAGCCAGGACAACTGGAGTAATCAAGTATTTTCTATAATTGATAACAGGCCAAAACCCTCTTTGAATAAATCGATACAACCCCCACACACAAGATTAGCCATCTAGGAGAAACAATTAGTGAAAATTACAATGTTAGCCCTGGCCTCTGCTTTAGATTTGCAATGTTTATCTCAGCTAATATAAAACATTCCGACTGCACCAACAGACCACACAGAGGTCACATTCTGGCATAAGCTGATTCCATTACTTGTTACAATCAATTGAGACATACATTATGTCAATAAGCTTTAACTTGCTTTCTGTACATTTTCAAAACATTATACCATAAAGAGAAAATATAAAGTACAGCATGTCCAAATCACATGCTACACTTATATTAGTTATATTAGATTTAGACATTGTGGCAGACATTCATTTGTGAGAGTACATCCAAAATAATTTACAAAGTATTGTTTTTGACAATGGATATTAATTTAGCTTAATTAAGGATACCATGCATGAAATGAAGGATATTCAGATCCTACATATTATACTTTAACACCTATATTCTAAAAAATTTCAAACTAACCAACAAATTTCTGAATTTTCAAATTTCAAATGTCAACATTTGAATCTTCTTTTATTGACTTCATTTATATATAGAACAAAACGAATCTATGCACTAACAATATCAGACAACCACTCCTGTCATAAAAGCCCTCACAACAGCAAACACATGAATTGATGTCACATTGTTACCTCTGAATGATGTCACAGCAGAATCATGTCAGTGCAAGGGATGATGGGATTGTCTGAAATTCCAGTTATAAACAAAAACATTCCAATGAAATAAACAATATTCATGTTGTTTTAAATTGAACTCAGACCACTGCAGAGCACAATGACACAAGTGTGTCAGCATCTGTGGGTCTCATCGTGTGTGTGTGTGTTAGTATGCAGGGGAGGGGGTCACGCATACCAGAGTATTTTGAGTTGAGGGTGATCAAATGTAGCTTGTATGAATCATGACTTCCCACACTGCAGGTCACAAAGCAGCATGAGTCATGAACAAGTCTTATATGGTAACGGACAGGGCCAGACGGGGGAACACACACACGTCCTTACTATAGTAAGGACTATTTAGGACCTCTTAGTAAGGACCTCATAGACACAATGGTTTTCATACTAAGCTAGTTTTTAATTTTAGGATTTACTATACACTATCCCCAACCAGCTTAAATTACTAGATCTGAAGTAAAACATAATTTGACTGATTTATGACCCTTTAAAATAAGCACGATTTCAAATGTCCCCATAACAGGACATTGCACTGTTCCACTGGAAACACACTGGCTATGTTCTGGCTATGGTCAGTGTGTTTAGGATTGACAACCATATTTGAAAACTGAAACAGGTGTGACTCTCGAATTGTCTCTCTGTATCAAGGAATAACCAGCGTCAATTCCTTTTTCTATTCATGTCATATTCATGAGTAAAGCCTGTAACCATAGTGACACTGACTATAAGTCAATTACAAAGACAGTAACTTCCATAACGCTGAAAAATTTGATGACATTATTTAATAAATTGATTACTTAGTTTGTAATCAATTTGTGCATATTTCAAATCTTAATTAACAGAAAACAAATGCATTTTCAACATTGTTCAACTAAGTGTAAAGCATAGCAGTCATCGTACCCAGACCACAAAACAGATTATATCTGTTGGATCTGAAAATGTAATTCTGTTTAGTAACATTCAATCAGGATTGACATTTTATCAGTCTGTGTGTAACCTGGACGTCGAACCTATGATCATTTGAGCTACAGGAACCTAGAATGCTACAGGTTATAGAATTCAATTGCGACTCTTGTTTCTACTTAAACAGTATGTGTTCTGCTGCTGTGTGAACTGTAAAAACGCTGTGTTGTTCTCAAAAGCGGACGTTCCACGTGCCCATATATAGCCGTATCTGAGTACAGACAGACAGGTTTAGAGAGACATCCTTAGAGAGAGAAAACCAGGTATTCATATGTCTGAAAACACAAAGATAATCATAACATCCTGCAACAATAATCCACAAGCACCTCAAGCAAATTCTTTTAAGTTTTCAGACACACACACACACACACACACACACACAAATTTATACACACTGTTCTGTCTGTGTCAATCATATAATCCATTGAACCAGCCCCATGAAGGTTTTCGTCCAATACATTACAGTTCTGGCAGTGTGTTCAATAAAGACATAAAAGTATTATTGTTGTAAATTGTTTGTTGCAGCACAGTGTTTATTGTTCGATTTAAGGATCGCATAAAACTTAACATGCACACTATAACATGCACACACACTCATAAATCCTTTCACACGCAGATACACTGACACAAGCCCAACCGCTGCTGAATCAACAAACCCAGATTAGTGGTTAGATCCGTTACAGGACCAGTAGCTGTTTTGATGGAATGCACATCAAAAGAGTTGCCAGGATTTTATTTTGTGCAAAACAAACCTCAGCTCAACAGAGGAAATGAAGATTGATGGAAAATCTCCCCATAGGAAAGAATTGACACTTATGGCCACCCACATCCGAACTTTCACACTGTGTGTGTGTATAAACAGTGTGTATAATAATTTGTCCTTGATAACCCAAAGGGGAAATTTCATTGCTCAGAGCTTGCTTTTCATAGCTTTAAGAGACTTAAAGAGAGTTCACGGTTACATGGCATATCAGTATCGGTTTTGTTTCTTGTAAAGTTTCCTTAAGTAAAATAAAAATGTGACAAAGCTATATAGTTTGAATTTGATTAATTTGAGAATTTAATGGGCATTTGAGTTTGTTTTGGAATCTCTGGCATTTAATTGCAGACTTTTTATTTTCTTCTGAAACTTTTATAGAAGTCACATGTAAGATCATTTACTCACCTTCATATCATTCCAAACCTCTTTTACATTTTTTGCTTCTGAAAAACACAACATAGTTTGAAGTATGTTGGAACTACATAACCAAACAACAGTGGCATCCACTGACTTCCATCGTATGGAGACAAAACCACTAAGACATTTCTCAAAATACACTATAGTGTTCGCTCACTCATGCAAATAATTGAATTCAGGTGTTCCAATCACTTCCATGGCCACAGGAGTATAAAATGAAGCACCTAGGCATGCAGACTGCTTCTACAAACATTTGTGAATGAATGAGCTGCTCTCAGGAGCTCAGTGAATTCCAGCGTGGTACTGTGATAGGATGCCACCTGTGCAACAAGTCCAGTCGTGAAATTTCTGCGCTACTAAATATTCCACAGTCAACTGTCAGTGTATTATAACAAAGTGGAAGTGATTGGGAATGACAGCAACTCAGCCATGAAATGGTACGCCACGTAAAATGACAAAACGGGCTCAGCGAATGCTGAGGTGCATAGTTCGCAGAGGCTAACTTTCTGCAGAGTCAATCGCTACAGACCTCCAAAGTTCATGTGGCCTTCATATTAGCTCAAGAAACAGTGCGCAGAGAGCTTCATGGAATGGGGTTCCATGGCCGAGCAGCTGCATCCAAGCTATACATCACCAATGCAAAAGCGCCACATGCAGTGGTGTAAAGCACGCCGGCACTGGACTCTAGAGCAGTGGAGAAGCGTTCTCGGGAGGGATGAATCAAGCTTCTCCATCTGGCAATCTGATGGACGAGTCTGGGTTTGGTGGTTGCAAGGAGAACGGTACTTGCCTGACTGCATTGTGCCAACTGTGAAGTTTGGTGGAGGGGGGATTATGGTGTGGGGTTGTTATTCAGGAGCTGGGCTTGGCCCCTTAGTTCCAGTGAAAGGAATTCAGCATACCAAGAGATTTTGGACAACTTCATGCTCCCAACTTTGTGGGAACAGTTTGGGGATGGCCCTTTCTGTTCCAACATGACTGCGCACCAGTGCACAAAGCAAGGTCCATAAAGACATGGATGAGCGAGTTTGGTGTGGAAGAACTTGGCCTGCACAAAGTCCTGCCCAAAAGGACACCATTGGGATGAATTATAGCGAAGACTGCGAGCCGGGCCTTCTTGTCCAACATCAGTGTCTGACCTCACAAATGCGCTTCTGGAAGAATGGTCAAAAATTCCCATAAACACACTCCTAAACCTTGTGGAAAGCCTTCCCAGAGGAGTTGAAGCTGTTATAGCTGCAAAGGGTGGGCCAACGTCATATTAAACCCTATGGATTAACAATGAGATGTCACTTAAGTTCATATGCGTCTAAAGGCAGATGCGTGAATACTTTTGGCAATTTGGCAAGTGTATCTTCTTTTGTGTTCCTCAGAAAATAAAACGTCATACAGGGTAAAATAAAAAGAGGGTGAGTCAATTATTTTTTATTTTTATTTTTTTTTATGTGAACTATCCCTAAGGTCTGTTAAGCAAAAGTTTAAATTGGTTCTCCTTTTGATTTCAAAGTGAAACAACTGAGGGATGAAAGAAATCTCATTTGTGATTTTTCTTTCTTATGGGAATAGAATTCTAAATACACTTCTCCCTGATTTTTAAAAGAAAGGCTGACATCAAAACAAGTATCGACCGGTATTCACACTGGTGTCACTACAATATGATTGAAGTTTCATTGACATAGCTACTTCCTGTTCTGCAAAACTATCCTTAAACAATTCTATATTCTTTCAAGACAATATTCAACCAGAAGGGAACTATAGCTGAGTGAGGTTTTTGAATATAGTACCAATATACTGTAATACTCCAAATACAACTACATACTGTTAACCTTGAGTAAAATGCAGAACGTGGAGTTGTCTGCTGTTTTTAGAGTGCTTTAGACAGGTTATGTGGTAGAAATAGAGACTGGACTCCCTCAGGGTCAGATGGCTTGCTGGCAGCCGTGGTGACAAAATACTAAGAGCTAATATAAGCACATAGAGGTGTGTGTTTGCTTGTGCACACACGTAAGACATGCAAGGTTCCAAAACAACACAAACGGTTTACCATTCATGGGTCCCAGCTGCATGGGAGATGGAACAAATATAGCAAAAGAAAAAATAAAGGCATGAATAATTCCTTTAAAATGACAGAGATGGCTACAAATCTGAGTAACTTTAATTAGATAGTTCACCCAAAAAATTACAAATCTAGCATGTACTCACCCTGATGTAATTTCAGCCTCAATAACTCGATAAAAATTTTTTGTGGAACACAAGAGAACATATCTAGCAAAAAGTGTTTGGGAATGGGGACTGGGTACAACTGTGGTCACCATTCCTTTTTCATTATGTGTTAAATATTAATATATATTTCATTATATTATATGTCACTATGTGTTAAATATAGCTTCGACATTCTGCTAGATAACTCCATTTCTGTTTAACAGAAAGAAAGTAATGCAGATTTTGAAAAACATGGACGTAAGCAATTATCAAGCAGAATTTAAATATTTGGGTGAACAATCTCTTTAAAGTTTTAGGCATTGTGTCATTTAGGCAAATCAGACTGAGAACAACATTTCATTTAATTTTTATGGACAGATTATTTGAACTTGTACGTTACTCTCGCCATAATACATGAAAACATAACCTTTATTTTTATCCCCTTCTAAATGGCCCTGAACAGTTTCTGTATTTGTCTGTGTGTGTGCAAGTGCGTATATGTTGCTTCAGATAAATGATAGTTTTAAAGGTTATGATCCCAAGTGTGCGCAACTGAGACTAGCTGTGGGTTTGGGGTTAAACACATCTGAAGCTGAGTCAGAACGAAAGGACAAATATTTCTTCTCTCCCTCAGACACACACACATATACAGCTAGACATACAGTGGAAATATTCAGATAACCCTAAAACTGTAGAGTGTGTAACTAATGTCAGTCTGTGGGAGGTCCCGGCCCACAGCTGCTTTGTGCTGGTGACACGGTTTCCTTCATCAGCTATCTGACGTTTGGACTGTTGGATATTTGCTGCAGACCCATTCAAATTGCCATTAACTTTTTATCACAAAGCTTCCAAAAAACTCATGATTTCAGATTCAGTGTGTCTTTGAGGAGCCCTAAAAATACTCTTGTTATCTTGCACCACTAAGCAAGATACACACAGGCTCACACATGTCTAGGTCTAATTTGTATTGATAGAGACACAGCATCAGTTTTTTTTTGCTGCAAAATATCATAAGCTGACGTAGCGACACCAGCAGAATTGAGGGATCAATACAGTTCATGCAGAATATTGATTCAATCTGGATTAAAATACTAATTCTTAACAAAGCATTTAGCCAGGCTGAACAACAAGGCAGATCTTTTTGAATAATGTTGTACTGATACATTATAGGAATGTGGACTATGTTCATCTGCATAAGAAGCCCTGGTCAAAATATGGATGCCAGGTAAAGGAACTGTGAAGAGTCACCATTGTGAAAATATTATTGAAGATGACTTATAAGAAAAGGGTGAATTTATAAGAAAGAGAAGAAATAGTATCCTTGTCATAAAGCACTCCTGATATTACCTGACTGTACACATTTCCACACAATAAAGCTAAAGTAATAACAGGATGATTCAGCGAGTAAAAGGAAGAGCTGAGTTAGTCATTCAGTGGCTGGCTGCGTACTGAGTGAATTAAATCTGTTACAGTCTTGAGTAAATCATAATGACTCAATGCTACAGTAAGGACAGGTGAAAATAAGCCTCTCTGTAGAAGCCACATTTTCCATTGTAGATGCGAAGCTTTTGAAAAAAATAACAAGCTGTTGTTTGATTAAACATAACCATCTTTTGAAATAGCGTTTTAAAGTTAACACATTCTGTGTCTTAATTATCGCGGCCTTATTTCCTTTTTAGTGGAAAAGTGCCAGACATAAGAATTAATTATGGTAAATTATGGTAAAAAAAGAAAGAAACAAAGAAAATAAAAAAAGAAAAGTTCCAAATATATATTGTTCTTGCCTCTAAACAATAGCTAGATGGATTGCAACTTAAACTTATGGTGAGAATTATACTAAAGTGTTTTGAATTTTTTTAAGAAATGTTTTTAAGTTTACACAGACCACATACGTTTGTCTAAGCCCTATGTAGATGGCCCACCAATTACAAAGTAGAGTAATAGTTCTGCACATCTTGATTTATCTGTCATGTAGGTACAGTAGACCACATGAGTAGACAAAATGACTGCAATGGCCATCACTATTCTGTACCCAGTACAGCAGCAGCTCATGCTAGCTTCGTTGTATAAAAGCCCACGGAAGCGCTTTCTATTTGTAGTTGGACGACGCAGCAGTTCAAAAGCTTGAATTGGAATGTCTGAGGCAGCCTAGTTCAGCCTGCCTGATCTGGTCCTAGATCAGTTCTTAAAGGGATAATCTGTGCCACAACCACGGATGTGGTTTAGCATCATTATGCATTTTTGCCCATCTGTGGTGTTACTACTCCCACATGCTGGACACCAGCCTTCAATGCAGATCTGCACGTCTGCGTGCATCCCCGAGGCTGTGAGCGCGAGAGACGGCTTATGTTTCTGGGAGCGCCTGACCTGAGGTCAGCCGCCCACAGGCCGCAAATGACTCCCTCTAGCCCCGGGCAGACAGGCCCCCGCCTAGATCAACAGAGTAGATCCACGCTTGTTTGTTTATGAAGCAGGCGGCGCGCTAAGTCCTGCTCTGCGTAAGAGACTATTTTAGGCACTTTAATCCTTCAATGGATTTGTAATGGCTCAGACTGTTGAGATGAAAAAGCATAAATAACAAAAAAGGCACTTAAAAATAACGAGAAGAATAAAATATGATTGCAAAGTGTGTCAGAGGTTTTCGTCTAATCTATCATTATATTCCATGCAAAAAATATCAACCTGCCTTCTTACAAACCTGGGAATTTTCCACAGTATTTTCCAGAGTCACGTTTAGGTTAATAGCTGTGTGATATTTAGATACATAGTCGCATTATCTAACATATAACTATTCCAGGGATGATTACTATGTACAGGAAGAGAATATGGTAAGCCACACTGGAAAGGGATTTTGTGAAGAATAAAATCAAACACAGAATCCCTCCATCTGTGTGGCATCATGGCTGTCTGTCCACCTTATGTAACCCTGTCTTCACTCTGCAGTTACACAGACAACTGTTGAGTTGGCTAACCTGCTCTTCCTTATTAAACAGGGATGTGAATTCCCACTCTAGACATCAACAGACCTATTCCTAGATCCTAGTAACTCTCAAATGAAACATTGCTTACCAACACACTCTCGGAAAACTGCAAAACTATAAAACTTTTAGCTCTAATGAAAAAGACTTACAATAAACTTTGACAGATTTTTAAAATGATAGACTCAAATGAGATGAAGATTCCAGTCATAACAGTGATCAACAAAAAGCTGTTTCATTTTACATAGGACCTCTCAGGAGAAGATCACATGACCAGCCGAATACTCGTCTGCAAAGGAGGTAAAATCTCCTAAAATGTAATATTTTCCATTGTGAAGATTAAGAATGACGGCTTATCTGTATTACCATCAACAAGACAGCGAGAAAATACCGGTGAGTCTTCTTTTAAAGTGGAATGTAAACTCTCTGCTTTCACTGGACCTGAGGCAGCCTCAGTATTGTGCAATAACAAGACATTAGCCAGACAGTGGGCCGGTTAATGTCTATCTCTGACAGGAAACTGTCTAACTTTATGAGGAGATTGTATGTAATCATCCACTAGGTGCAATGAGAGAACTGTGTTTCAACCCTCTGGAGCAACAATGTGACATCATCTTTAAACTATATAAAAGTGCACTACAAGGTAAACCACCCTACATCGGAAGTCTATGCTAATAGTTTATTTTTATTGTGTTTTTCTATTTATTGTTTACATGCTGGTCGTGTTCAAATGAATGGTGTAATTGATGTAGATTTAGCTAAATTCAGCTCCTGAATAAACTGAATTGCAAAAAATAATTACTGTCTTGAGACAGATATTTTTCAAACAAAATATGAAGAAAATGAAAAAATGCATCAATAACTTTCTGTCACCACTGTGACTGCATAGCAAACAATTATTATGCTTATGAATGGAAGAAAATGTGTATTCCACAGTCAGCCAACATAACAGCTAATAAAATCATTTCACAGCTCTCTGCTCTCCCAGCGTGTGTGTGTAGTCATTCACAGCTGTGTCACTCTCTCTGCTCAATATGTTTGCTTTCACAGACCTTGTCTGCACTCCGGCCATTGATTCCCTTTGTATGTGTGCAGTAACATGCTACGTGACTGATGCATCACATGCGATACAGGAGGGATGGGAAATTAAAATGAGTTCCACGAGGCTTATACTGTTAATGTGTTAATTTTATTACACACACACTAACAGTCACGCCCACAGGCAATGATAAACACACACATAGCTTTGTTTCTTAAACCTGTGCCTCATCTGCCCAGAAGCAAGCTGACAAGTCCAGTGATCGATTTATGTTCCAAAAATCAACAAACAAGTCTTTATTGATACATTTTAGCTAAAGGGCTGGATTATAGACTGAGCCAGTTGGGTCAGTGCCCTGGGCCTCAGACTGCCAGGGCTCTCAAAAGCTTAACAACGCATGGCCCATGACTGCAATATGAAGCTGCGACATCAAGACCCACAGCACATGGAGAATGACCGCTGGGGCCCCAGGGCCCCTTTGTGCATATAGTTCAATTTTATAATCCAGCATACAAAATATCTGCACCCGCAGGGCACTGCAGGACTGTAATCTGGCCCTAGTTATTTGGGTTACCTGATAATGACACAGACAAAGGTAACAGTGTGTGTGTGTGTGAGCTTATACCACTCAAATTAAACAAGAATGTTCAGCATAGACCAACCCAACACTGAATGAATCACAATGCATCAAGCTGTGCTTCTTATACTGTAATCATTGAGGCAGATAAAAGTCTTTTCACAGCTGTCCACCTGCCAGCAGTCTTGAGCGATGAGTCATCAGGCATGCATCACCTCACTGCAGAGTGACTCAGAACCTGCAGGTCATTTGAGGAGAGCACTGACACATCGCCAGGGCTGTGTATTACCTGTGTATAACACAAACCTAAACTCTCCCTTCCTCTTATAACAGCACAAACAACCGACCTAAAGTAACATATCAGACTTTACCTCATTGAAATTAGTTTCCTGTTTACATAGGTTCTCAGTTTTGATTGTGTGGTACATTACGTTTTGTGCACCATGTTTAGCAATGGCCAGATTCCAAGCTTATATATTCAATATACAATAAACAAAAACTAACTTAGTGTCCAGATAGTTAAAAACAAGGTACAGGTTTTGTCCATAAACCCCTGAAAATGAATAGTTAAATATTCTATAACAAAAAAGCTATGAAAGTCACACTTAGGACACAGAGTATGATACTTCATAAAACCACTAAAATTCCCTTAAAAGCTTTAGCATCATTTTTGGGAATGAAAAATGGTTTGATCATTTGTTTTCTCAGTGACTAATTTTATTTTATATGTGTGACATGTTTTGGAACCACTGTACATTTAAAGCATATATCATGTAACTGATGCATACAGTGTGTGGTCCCTGCATAATCTACAAACCCACATGCATAAATGATAAAAGGAGGCACCTTTGAAGTCTGCAATGCATGATAACAAAATATGTGTATTTTTTGCACTTGGCATTAAAACCTCAAGCAAAGACACCACAGGGGAAAGTCTACAGAGCGATAATCCTCTTTACAAATTTATGTGGAGAAATCCCCTTTTTATGCTCTTTGCGAGGTGCTGTCCCCTTTAAGAGAAAAAAGACAGGATGCGAAGGGTACAGAGGGGGCAAAGAGTGAAGGAGGAAAATGTGTGAGAGATGGTAAGTGGTCCAAAAGATAATTGGAACCACAGCTTTTGTTCAAAGGGTCTCATAAACCCACGCACACCCACAGCACAGAGGAGACATATACAGTCTCTTGTAAACATACTCATGTATATATGGAAAAATGCTGCCATGCTCACACGTAGAAATAATAACTCATATGTACATAGACGCAGGCCCACGTGCAGAACACACATATATGCAACACACACTAACAATGCACGCTTACTGAGCAGACGTGGTTGGAAAGGATGACGGAAAAACTTTTAAGTAAAAAGAAATTGCACGCACATGATTTAATAACCGACGTAACGGATTCAAAAATCACTTGCCACATTATTCTGATTCATAAATTCCGTTTGTCTTTAAGACTCGTGTGATATATAAAGTCTCTCATCCTAAACACACACACACACACACTTAAATATATACGCACACCGCAGAACACAAAAGAATGTTCTGAAATGTGTGTTACTTCCTCTGAGTCATAATTTTTCAGTGGGTGCCAAAGATGACTCATAGAATGTTCCACAAGCCTAATAGTACAGTCTTGCAGAAACGCCTCAATGACTTCCAAATACGCTATTCATATTCTGTTCACATTTTGGTAAACAAACCGCTTTTCTGCTGCTATAATTTACTGAATAAATAAACATTCTATGTGCCATATATTATAAGCACAAAACAACTGTTCCACGGGTTTGCATTTAACAACATCTCTTTCCTTAACACTGTGATGGGCATACAGAAATTTAACATTTAACATTTGTTCTGTACTTCCCTCTATCTGCAAGAGATTCAATTTGGTTCGAAAAATGAATTGGCTTTGCAGATAAAGGCAGAAATGTATTGTTAAATATTGAGTCTTGAATAAGAAGGCTTAGCAAACAGGCTTCAGGAAGTCCAATTAGCTAGGGCCACTCTTGCGTTTCCGATATATGGCCTTAAGTGATTGGAAGGGTGTGGCAGAGAAGGGTCCCCATTCATTATGTATTCAAATATTCTCCCTAGATGAATCCAGTCATGCGAACCCTTTCTGAGCATGGATGGGTGGATTAATCATTGTATGGATTTGTCCAGACAGCTGTGTGTAAATATGACTGGTCTGCAACCAGCCTTACACTTACAAAAGCATGTGATAATACACAACATGATCTAATTTGGCTTGTGGAAGTGGGGTGCAGAGAAAGGCTCCCAGTGAATACACTTGGATACACCATGTGATGTGTGTGCTGGTGAAGGCAACATAAAAAAACAGTTTCATCCTGTACATTTTCCTCAAGGGCAAAGGTAAATATTTATGATTAC
>JAZGTI010013286.1:0-14976 GCA_036877585.1 Botia kubotai
GTGGAAACGCTAGCCAATTCATGGTTTTCCGACCCGACCCGTACCGAACTGTACCGTACCGTACCGTACCGCTCAGTGGAAACGAGGCATAAGATGCCCACAGTGCAGAATCAGTAGTAAACACTCTTGTGGATTTCAAAAGACAAACCCAATAGCTAATAAATAAAACCTCATCTTTTTTTGTCTTTCTAATACACGTGAGCAATCCCAAAGCTCTTTGCTGCAGCTGTTTCCATGGAAACTGCCTGGAGCCCCAACCCACAGTCCTATGAGAAAAGAGCCCCTTCCTCAGGAGGCCCTCATCCACACACTCGCACACACACCTCATGTGTGTTACACAAACAAAACATCTTTAGACCTACAGATCTGGGACATGAAGTTTCTTCAGAAAAAAGTTGTGCCGCAAGTGACTCAATTGGTCCCCAAAGAATTTGGAACCAGGACATCTTCCCCATTAGCCCTTGGTGTCACCCCTCTCAAATCATAACCAAGAGCCAGTGGAAGTCCTGTACTATCGTACGCATACATTTTCATGATTGGTCAAGCATGCATTAAACATTAACGTTTGCCGACACGTTCTTACCAGCTGTAGGCAGCAGATGACCACTAGCGTGCACCTCCCGTCGCACCGACCCATGCTCTCGCGCTTAAGGCACGGCTTGGGCCCCGCGAGGCGTCGGGAGAAAGCGGAGTCCCCGGTGAGGTCCAGCGCGCTTCACGGTCTTGCTTTACGATCACGATTTAAAACATCAAGAAGTCCACCGGGTCTCGTGCGTGCCTCCGTGAGTCGATGCTTTCGGTTTGCTGCTGACCATAACGGATCTCCGCCGCAGATTCGGTCGAATTGTCCTAATTGAAACGTCCTAAGCAGGTATAGGGCTACAACCCGCCGAGATCGCGAATACTACCGGATCTGCCACACCTTCATTTTGTACCAGGGTAGATAACCCCAAAATAGCACAAGGAACAGAGAAAAAATAATTAAACAGACATAAGAACATCATATGATAAGCATCAGGCGGAGCGCGAGCGGGGTGCGTAAGGGCGCGAGGTAACAAAATAACGCAAATGAAATCTGTCGCGAGCACAAAGCGAGCCTTTGTGACTTACCGTGCTGTCCGTTATGCGCTTTTCCGGAGCCAATTTTGCCGTCGGTGGTCTCAGAGTGGCACTGTAGCTCGAGCAACCATCCTCCTGCTCCGACTCTTTGTCAACATCGGTACCAGGAGGGCGAGAAAACAGGGGCTCGTGGGTGGAAATCAGACACCCTCGTGTAAGTCTGCAACCCGCTCGCGCAACCGCATAGAGACGCTCGCCACCCGTCCGCCACAACACGAGGCGTTACAGCGCACAAAGAAAACCATCATGCAGCTCTTGGCACTGTTACTACAAAGTGAAACCCCCACTATTATACAAATGATGTAAGCGTCTGATATAAGTGTTTATGTATATCACACTTCTCATAGTGTGCTACAAATATTTTAATACACATATGCAATAATCACACTTTAAACATAGTGCAAAAATACTTATGTAAACGGGTTTATTAAAAGCATACAAAAGCAAGCCCAGCATTTTTTCCCGGCTGATTTTCCAACAAAAAAAGGCAAATTGTAAATCGTATGTCCCACAACTCAACATGTTCTTACTCTCCCATTCAGACAGTCACACACACAGTCACACACACAGTCACACACACACACAGTCACAGTCACACACACAGTCACAGTCACACACACACACACAGTCACACACACACATACACAGTCACACACACATACACAGTCACACACACATACACAGTCACACACACAGTTATTGAATCTCTCCAATGTAGAGGCGCTTGTCGCTGGCTCCTGAGAGAACTGTGAAAGACAAAATAATAAAACAAAAGCAATTACACATTAAGCTGAAACCAGTAAACAGTTAAAAAAAACAAGTCTTTTTTTAAGATTTAAAAAACACAAGTATTTTTTTTTTTACCAATGGGTTCCTCTGGATGGAAAACCACCTCGTTGACAGATCCAGCATGACCAGGGAGCTTATAAAGAACCCTACGGGATGTTGTGTCCCAAATATACACAAATCTGAAACAGAAACACATCATATTAAACATAACCATACACATAAAGCACTACAGCAATATCGCATACACTACTGCAACACACATACCTGTCAGCAGATCCTGCAGCAATCTTACTTCCATCAGGAGACCATGAGCATCTGAGAAGATTCTAAACACACACATAAAAAATGTATTGTTTTCTACCCTATGCCAACAGCTCTGTGATGTCTGCTTAACTTTAACTTTACTTTTACGTTCATCAGCGTAAAAGAAAATCATGTATCATCATGACCTATACAAAACATATTCATGCAAATATACAGAGTTGAGCTTACCTTCTCAAAGTTATGGACATTTCCTTGAAAGATCTTCACACATCTCTCCTTTGGTGCAAATGGACGAATATCCCAGACACGCACTGCAAACACATTAAATCAAGAAAAAAATTAAACCCAAAAACCCAAAAAACACAGCCTGTATAGCCACTGTGACTGCTGCTTGTATTCTATAACAGTGTTTTTGATGCCCAGAAATGTATACAAATTTAGGCAATCACACACTGAAATAATTTTCACACATGTACATACACAGGTAGGCTTACCGCTGTTATCCATTGAATTAGAGAGCAGGTAAGACCCATCTGAACTGAGACTGAGACCTGTAACAGAGTCTCCATGACCCTGCATACTGTAAATCAGCTTGTTCTGCCTCAGGTCCCACACCTGCAACATATACATGTAAGACGTCAAGAACACATGTAAGAACAGATTCTGGCAAAACAAAAGGCCATAAAGAATATGTAGAACATGTGGACACAGACCTTTATGTCATTGTCAATGCCTCCTGAGATGATCTGGTCACTGGTGTCGTTGAATGTCACACTAAGAACTTGATATGTGTTCTGAAATGTGTGAACAGAGGCCTTCTTCCTGATGTCCCACAGCTACAATACCACACAAATAAACAACTAGTACTACAGGACTCAATTAGACTATTCAAATATTATTAGCCTGGCACACAAACAGCATTACAAAACATTCTCTCAACATTCTCTATATGTTCAGGCAGGAATCAATGCAATTTTAGACATTTCATTTAACATTAAAACACTCGATGAGCAACAATTTAAATGGGTTAAGGTAAAAATAGCTGCTTAATGGTTAGTATCCGAGTCAAAGGTACAGTAACTGAAGGATTGCAGAATTACAACCATCACAGTGAATTGCTTAAACTCATGAAGAGTTAGGAGGATCTTTCATATAATAGGTCAGATTACGTTTAGATGAAAGACTACTATATAAAGAACAAACTATTACGCTTAAATCTATTTATATTATTTATAGTTTAACACAAAATATTATAATAATGCTGAAAGTGCCTTTCAGTCTGTAATGCTGATTTACTAAAACAGACCGGTTATTCAAACAGAACTTCTAATATTATGCAGCCAAGATCAATAGTGAGGGTGAAAACTGGACTGGACTCATGATGCATCAGGGTTTCATGAGGTCAACAATGTCACAGAATGTCACTGGAGGAATTAAAGTTCTCTAAGATATAAAAGTTATAAGAAAAATAAGATATAAGTTATGTTCTTTGCATGGATGATGAGCTTAAATTCTAAGAAGCTACAGACTCCACCATCCTCAGCACCCACACAGGCGATTTAGCAGCTGGGTATTCTTTCTGTTCACAGATGAATAAAGTTAAGCTGACATTTCCTGTAAAATCAGACCCGTTTATATTACCCGTTGTTATAAACTTACTGTGGCAAATCCGAGTAAGGAGACAGTTTCAAACCCTGATCTGTGATGTACTTCAATAACACAATAATTTGTTTACTTTTAACCAAAAAGTAAACGTTTATGCAGCATTAATGAATGTCATATTTACCTTCACAGTTCCGTCGTCACTGCCTGTGCAGGCCAGCTGCGGGCCACGGCGGGCTGGAAAACACGAGTTCACAAAGGACGTGTGACCTTTCAGGCGCTTCACACGCTCCCCTGTCTCACTGTCCCACACACACACCGTCTTGTCTGTACTAGCTGAAAAGAGCAAACTGCAGAGGGGAACAACACTTAATCAGTGTTAAAAATAAACCATACGTGCAAAATACACGCAGACAGTATCGTCCATGACCCTCATGCGAACACACCTTCCATCTGTGTTGTAATGAAGCTCCATGACAGCTCCACTGTGGCCTTTAAGTGTAGCATAATTCTCACAGTCTCCATAAACGCTCCACAACACTGCAACGTGAACATCAAACACAGAGCACACACATGCAGATGTGCGTTTTTAATAATTTGTTATTTTAATGTATGTCAATTATAGGTGACGCACGATCATAAAGCGAAGCAGACAGATGACTCACAGATGAGGCGGTCATATCCCGAGGAGGCTAATGTAGCTCCATTGGGATGAAATTTGCAACCGTAAACTTCTCCTTCGTGGCCGGACAGCAGCATTATAGGAGCCTGCAGACTGGAGCTTCGCGGGGGGCCCTTCCATACATAGACAGATTAATGTTTGTGCAGGTGGTGTTAAAACTGCAGAGGTAATGAAACCCTGCATCCACAATCTTTTGATTGAATATTGAGAGGATGTTTTCACTGAGCAGGCTTCCAATGCCTGGGACCACGCAGAGACCCACATACAAACCCCAATAACTGTAACTCTATAGCTGTGGGAAATAAATGATTTTAAATTCAGTTCTTAGTCTTACCATAGCAGAAAGCTGCTGGGACTGCGCTGCGGCTACCAGCTCGGTCCGGGGTCTCTTCACACCGGCCGGAACGACTGCCATCTCTGCTGCACCTCGCTTCTTCTGCTCGATCATGGTTGTGAAAATACTCAAATTCTGACAATAAACCAAAGCTGATCAAAACTATGTAGTTCCTTTTCTAGTGAATGACTTCTCAAGCTGCCCACCACCGCCAAATAACACACGTTCGCCGTGTGATACACATCCGGTAACACGAAAGCTCCTGATTGGTTGGTTCACTCAAAGAGCGATTTTATTGGTCATCTTTGAACCGGAAGACAACTTACGCATCTCCGTTTTGATCGAAACAAGCACAGAAACGCGGTTGTATAGGTGCGTACGTAATGTTGTAGTGTGTTAAATAGTTAGTGGGTTGTCGGTAGTTTTCTCCCACAATATTAACGACACAAAATTGAGATTAAAGTGCGCCTGTTTGGCACAAACAGTCTGCAGATTTTGTCGTTTTAAAAAATAGTTTCAAGGTACAGTAAGGTGGGCAAGACCTCATACCATCTGGTAAGCTAATTAATCTTGTCTTCCAATAACTGACCTGGCTTGCATTAGAAGCACCAGCGATAGCACCTACAGATGTAGTAGTAGTAGACGCTTAAAAGAGTGGATCTGTTTTATGCACCTGTATGCCCAGTTACAGACAAATGGCACACCATGTTTGTGCCTTCTGCAGGTGCCATGGATGAGGAGCAGAGAAGAGAGCCAGCCGGACTGGATGGACTTCCTCCGTTGTACGGCATACTGAAGGGAGAGGTTAGATTTATGGTGCAATGTGTGCGCGTCTTTTCCAGCATCTCATATCACATAGATCTGCCTCTCCACAGATTCATATACCCTCTCTCTCTACTTGTACTTAGGTGGCCTCTGTTACAGCATATGGTGCTTTTGTTAAGATTCCAGGATACAGAAAACAAGGTAAGGTTGGTTTGAGTTACAATGCTTTGTGTGTGCAAATGAGTAGGCATGGCTTTATAGTGTGTGTGTGATTGTATTGTCAGGTCTGGTTCATAAGAGCGAGATGTCTGCCTGTCGGGTAGATAACCCAGCTGAAATTGTTGATGTAGGAGAGAAAGTCTGGGTAAAAGTCATCGGCAGAGAGGTAAATACCATTTTCATGTATGCAAATATAAAAATAACATTGTAATTCTAACCTGTTTTTAAAGGCATACCACACGACATTGCTTACACTTCACATAGGTCGAGTTTATATCTGCAGCATTTGCTACATTTGTTTAATGCAGTGGTTTACTTGTATTTTTACTTGTACATAACTCTTTAATCTTGTGTTTTTGTTTCCATCAGATTACTGATGATAAAGTCAAACTCTCTTTCTCTATGAAAGCAGTCAATCAGGGCACCGGTCGGGACCTAGATCCAAACAATGTCATGGCAGAGTAGGTGGTTTTATAGTGCATGGATATAATGCGGTCACGTTTGTTGATAAAAGAGGTCTTCGCTGGTCATAACTATACAAATATGTGCACACAGACAAGATGAACGCAGACGGAGGCAGTTCAGAGACCACACAGCTCAGAGGATCACACTGGAGGCTGTACTCAACACCACATGCACAAAGTGTGGCTGCAGAGGTGAGAGCACTCATGCGCTAGTTCTGTGGCTTTCTGTCACGAGACGACTGTGAACTATTAAAATAAACAACACTTTGAAGCAGTGCTAGCCTGTTTCATGTGTCTAGTATCGCCTTAAAAGCGAATGCCTGGCTATCACTTCCATTATGTCTTTATGTGCAGGTTGTACCTTTAATCCCTAAACACCTGTTATGACAAAGTGTGACTTGTAAATAATGACGCATATGTCTGTTTGCATGTCAGGTCACTTTGCCAAGGACTGCTTCTCACAGGGTGGACTGCAGTACAGTTTAGTGCCAGAGGAAGAAGAGGAGGAGCCATCAGGCCAGAACACCCAATCAGAACCTCAAAAACGTAAAAAGGTGTAGACACGCCTCTTAGGGCTTGTTCACTGGCAGCTGTCCCAAAATTGTTAAATGACATTCTGCTTTTGTCAGTCTGCCCTTCTATAGTTCATTGCAAACTTTAACCCTCTTTCATTCGCTTACGGCATGCTTCTCAATTTTGTCCTGTAGGAAAAGAAGGCAAAGAAAGAGAAGAAGAAAAAGAAAGACAGGAAGAGAGCCAGCTCTTCATCTGATAGCAGTGATGATGATGCCAAGAGACCACGACACTCACACACTCGTTCAGAGAAGAAAAAACACAAGAAGCACAAACACAAAAAGTGACAACTGGAGAATTATGCATGAATGAGTTTATTTGATGTATATCAGAAGAAATGTACAGGTGTATGTAGCCGATCATTATTGATCACCTTTGAAATGTAGTGTTTACATTAAAAGCTTTTGTTTGAATTAAAATGGATTGTTTCTGAGCGAGAGGTTGAAAGGGTTTCTCGTCAACCTCTAAATGACCTTTTACCCAGAAACACACAGGATACGAGACACCCCTTGGCTCAGTTTAGAATACAGTTGCGTCCCCCAGCAGACAGTGGAACGTGCTTAAATTAGAACGTTCACATGGACCATACTCAAAAATAAAGGTAACACAGTGTGCTGTGGGGCTTTTTTAGGATTACACAATATTCAGGTCAGTGTTCAGCACTTGATGGAAATGTTGACAAATTGCACAAGGTGGATTTGGAGCAAATGTCAAATTTATTGTAGAACGTAGGTGTAGGACCTTAACACTCACTGTAGAGGCACGTCACAGACATTTGGAGGTACAAAGTTGGAGTTTTATTTTGTCTTTGAGGAACGGTACAAACAAAATGGATGAGAATCGTTTGAAATGTACATAACTGTTGACCATACGTTGTCAGAGGACAGGAAGTGATGGAGGTTTCCGTTCATTCTCCCTTCACGTAGTGTCGCGTGGAGACGACGTCACCAAGCGTCAATGTCTGTTAACAGGGAGAGCGATTGGTCCATTTTCCAATTAGACAGAAATACACCCATATACATGCCAAGAGTAAATCGATACATTTAATAGCATTAGCTGTTCTTTGCTACTGCTGCTGACTGGTCTTTGAATTTTCAGCAAACGCACTTAAACACACACACACACACACACACTACTGACCAGAGTGAGGTTGTTGCCACTGATTTCTCTGACCAGGGTTGTCTCTTTGCCGTCCCATTTCTGAACATGAATCAACTTATCTCCATCCAGCGTTATCAGAGACTAAAGCAAACACACACAGGGTAAACGTACAATAAGACAGTTTTCCCTCTCATATTGCATGTATATTTCCGCTACATGCAGCAGTAATGATAGGCTTTCCATATCTACATTGACCTAATGAATGTCACAGGATGTCAACCTCCCACAAGAACGCATTGTATGTGATAGACAAAAACCATATACTGTTATTAAACATAGCCTTAGCCATCTTTTTACCAATAGCTTTAATGATAACCCTATTGAATGTTCAATAAATGAATTAAATATGTAGTTCAGGAAATTGAATGTGACTTATAAGCACAGGAATTAAAAGCAGAACTCTTCTGCGTAGTTTTAGTGAAGGCAATTTTATTACCTTGCATTTACGGTCATCTGCAGTGGTCTCGTCAAACTCTGCTCCCAGTTTGAAGTTGATTTCTGTGCTTTTGAAAGTGCTGACAGTCTTAAGTGTGATGACATCACCCTCCATGGAAATGATGGTTGTGGGTTTGGTCATACTGCCGACCTGACGGGTGGCAAAGCCCACACCTGAAACATACAGATAAAGTCAGATAACATCCCAACACACAAAAAAAAACTATAGTTTAACACTGTACATGCAGAAGCATTTATATAGTACAACTAAAAAAACAGTTCTACAGATTGCTATTTGTGCACAAGAATGTTAAAAGTGTCACATGTATGCAAGCGTGAACTATGTGCAATTCATGGAGTTCTGTACATTAATTGTTCTGACCACATTTTTAACATTTTTTAAACCATAAGGGACCACAGTCATGTTTCCTTGTTAGTGAAAATGCTAATAAATACTTCTATAAAGAGTGTAAAATCAGTTCTGGGCTGTTCATATATGTGTAATGAACATAAGGTTTGATGGTTGAAAGGGAAGAAAAATGCTCAACCGCTCTATATTGTCTCGCCCCCTTTTTTCTTTTTACCATCCACAAAGCTGCACACAGATTCATTAGACGCGCTTCCCTCCCTCCCACACCTTCCTCTCTCAAGCCACAACTCTTTCAACACTGCTGTATTATTCGCTAAATATCAGCAAAAGCAATCAGCTTTCTAAAGACGCCAAAGGACTGTGGAAAACAAATGGAGGAACCTTACCGAACAACAAAAGGTCATTTTGTAGTTTAAATATAATGTAGACAGTATGAAATGTTACTCTAAAAGTTCAGTGAGAAAATAATGAGCTTTGTATTTTTTAGTATTGTGCTAAGAGATAAGGAGTTGTTCTATAGGTACACGTGGTTGTGGTGTGACTGCGGCCATGCGTGTGAGAGCACATGCATTTGTGTGTTGAGGTCTCTTGCACAAAGATCCTCCCTGCACCACATGTTCTCCATCTTAAACACACCCATGCAGACACACGCACGCACACACACCAGAACACATGCACCTTGCACAATCAACATTTCTTTCACTCTGCACAAATGTAAAATCTCGACACTATCATATATACACCCCCGTATTCCATGTATTTACATGCATCAAAAGGCACACCCCTTGTTTAGCCGTTAAACATACACACACACCAAACACATGGTCATGTTCACACCCTCATACTCACCGAGGGCTTTCATATAGTCATCAAAATTCTTGCTCTCCTTCAAGTTCCATGTGCCAACGAAAGCCTCTACCATGTTTGAAGCGGAGTAAGAGAACGGTAGCAAAATGAGCTGAAGAAAGAAAGCCTGAGAGACGGTAAGACAGCAGCACTAAGCTCCTGCGATCTTACTGGCTGATTTATAACTGCTGTTTGTGATGTCATCACTATATGCTTGGGGGGAGGAGAAGGGAGGAGCAAAACCAATGGAGAAGAAGAGAGAAGCTAAAAGACAGGCGATGGGGGGTGAGATGGGGCATAGGGAGACAATGTAAGACAGACAATGAAAAATGACACAATAAAGAAAAGACACAACTGTTGAAGATGTCTGAATATGAAAGAGAAAGGTACAAAGAAATGTGAGAAATTCAAAACATAAAAATCATTTTCTTTATCATTCCTGTATGCATTTGCCTTGTTCTTTCTGCTTTAAAACATGTTGTTTTAAGAAGTTTGACATGTTGTATCTAATAAATAAAATGTTTTAACTGTGTTAAAACTAGTGTTAAAACTTCGGTCACCCTCAGGTCACACTTTGTCATTTATTTAAAGACAATTTTGAAGAATATTGTTGCTGTTTCTTTGCTTATACAATGAAGAGTAAATGGGTATTTTAATTCAACTAGAAGTTACATTTTTGGCTGAACTATCTCTTTATATTTCAACACAAAAGCCACTGTGTAAGAAAAAGCAAATGCACAGAAAGAGAGAGAGAGAGAGAGAGAGAGAGTAATAAGCAGGGGTGAAGGAATTATATGGGGACCAGGGTCACACATTTTCTTCGCTTTTATTTTCTTCGCTTTCTTTGTCTCTCTCTTTTACGGACCGCTAAGGACATGACCTTATGTCAGAGGGCGCTTTATTCCCACCCTCCACAACCCTTGATTGAGTGTTTCAAACAGTGAGAGACAGCAGGGATCTGGCCGTATTAGCTGCTGTTGGTACAATAATCACCAAAACAGTGCACGACTAACACAAAATCTCTTCCTCTGTCCCTAGCCACACGACACGGAATTTATAAGCATTTGTAAGTGAGCGTATCTACTCTGAAATAAACAATGTTGAATTGTTTTAGTTATATAAAATATTGTTTTAATGTTGAAAGATTGTTATCAGAAACCAGCTGGTGCAGCACTAACAATGACAAGATTGTGTTCAATTCCAAGGTAGCATGAAAACTGACATATACCTTCAATGTCATTGGATAAAAGCATGTATCAAATGCATATATGTACGGCACAAACAGGCATTTGAGAAACTACTGTTCATAATTACCTCTGCATATACACTTTAATATATACATATACACATTAATTCACCTCAGGTTTACACAGAGAAAACACTGTTTGTACTCATTATTTCACTGAGGGAACATGACCTAAACACTCACATGCTCCTCTGGCAACTGTCTGAGCATGTACAAATATAAACAGACACACACCCAAACACACACTTTCTCATTATCACCTTTTCCAATAAGTATAATTACATTTCTTTATTGTCATAGGTCCAAAACCTATTACTTTATTTAATATTTTACTGCATGGTAAATGTATTATTTCTTGTGTATGTATTATTTCATTATGATGTTTAGATGACTTGTGATACTGTACAAATATCCTGTACAGTTACTGTTTCTGTTTATGGTGAGTTACTGAGGATGTGCGTTAAGTTAATATATTATAATTAGCTTCTGTACTTCTGTAGTTTGTTCTTAAAATATGGCATTGTGGTATCATCCGTATAATTAGCTTTATTAATGTTCGAAATTTGCATTTGTAAAATGACTAAATGTAAATGTGCAAATAGACTCAGACACTAGAAGCAAAGACAAACTGCACTTCTCTGACAAGCTAAACATTCCAGCTCTCCTGCCCTTTTTCTACTTCTCTATTTTGTTCTATCCTGTTTAGTCAATGAAAACCACATGCTGTGAAGCACCACATTTTCCCAAAAGGACTAATGATTTGTGTAACACCAAGAGTTTTTCAACAAATGGTTTACACGTCTACTTTTCACCCTTGTACACTAGTGAAGACACACACAAACTGTGGACTAACCCAACACAAATGTGTGACTAAACAGGGAATGCAGAGTTCATGTGTTTAATTTCGCACAGGTGCTGGAGAGGGACAGAGAATGGGGGAGTGAGAGAGGCTAGTTTTAGAGAAAGAGGTGAAATGTCAAACTCCATTTTAAGCTAGCACTGTGGTCACAAAGTGAGCACACGAAACCCAGATCATGAAATTAAAGCACTCCAAAGTCATATCCACAAAACGCAGGTGACAAATCCAACTTTAGTTCATATGACAAATACAAATATATCTTATTGATGGATTGTTAAATTCAGAGATCCAGATTCCTGTGTTTACTGATCTGTATACACTGTGTAATTTAGGCAAATGCGTGAGGTAAAAATGTGCTAATTCACCCCCACCTTCTCTCAACCCAAATTCTTCATGCCCCTCTACCCTCTAACACACACTGCCCTCTAATGGACAACACAGATATACGCGCGCGCGCGCGCACACACACACACACACACACACACACACACACACACACACACACACACACACACACACACACACCAATGACCATGCAGCAACCCACAGAAGTGCAAACACACAATACAGCACTGCTGTGTTAACAGTAACCATGGTAATATGTATGTGTGGCATAGCAATGTTAGTGTATAAGGCAGTGATATGGCAGAAAATAAAGAGATTTAAACAGCTGATTTGCTTTCCTTGAATTTCAACTGAATTAAAAACACACTGACCGACACAACCTATTTATTAGGTAAACACAGTTTTAAAATGAATGCATTTAAGGCTATTATTTTTTCTTCTTTTGTTTACACACACTTCACATGTGTGTGTGTGTGTATGTTCTTCAGCTCTCTGCATTTACCCAGCTGACGGTTACCAGAGAGACGAGCGTGCAGCAAGATGCAGGGTATCCAGGAACGCGCTCATAGCATGAAGATTTATTAACTACAGTTTAAACAAATTTGTAAACCTGCTGGTCGTCTTTAGGACAGTATGGCCGCTTAATCAGTCACATGGGAACTGTAGAAGAATGACACTGTTGTGGAACCACCGACCAGGGCGAGAGGCTGATGGGGGCTGAAAGGTAATTTAAGTAATTTTCAAGTCATATTAGAAAATGTGGCACAGACCCTAAAATAGACGCAATTGTGATACAATGTTCTTAAACAAATAGGCCAAATAAAACTTCAGAAAACACACAGACCACTGAAAGCAGATGAGCGTGTTGCAAATCCTAACCTCACCCCGACTGTTCATCAAAACCAAGGTAACGTTCTCTTTATAGAAACAATATATAAGAAACCTACTCAACAGGCTATTAATAAGCAGGAAGCAGCAGAACAGAGCGACCTGCAGGGTAATCAACCACCTGATGGTGCTGCAGTTTTTCTGGAGGACATTGAATCACAAATAATAGGATTTATAATACGAAGTTATAAGTTACTAGGTTCAAGGCAATGGAAGTTGAAATCTAAAATTGGCTGATTTGGAATTAGCCAGTGTTCCCAATCTGTGGCACACCTACATATGTTGCTCCAGAGGTACTTGCTGGGACAGGTAAAATGCTCTACTGTACCCTGATTAGAAGGAACTGGTTGGACACAAAAAACCTGAACTACAATCCAGTCTCAAATCTCAGTGCACATTGTCAATGTACAGTGTACAAACTGTACATTCATGTGCATCTGAGTTGGTTTCCTCCATTCCAGTCCAGAATGTAATTAAGAGGAACTCATCTGTCTCATCCAGAGGGGAGATGTCCATTTTCGGTCCCCATACTGGGACAGTGTGTCTGAGGGTGAGACATTTGACAACCTACATCTAAAGAAATGTAAGGATTAGGTCACCCAAAAATAAAAATTCTGTCAAAGTGAACTTTTTCTTTTGGAACACAAAAACTCATCAGAACGTTTTGTGTGGCTGCAGAACCTGTGACTCCTGTATGCATTCACTGTATGAAAAAGCTGTGTGGATTTTCTTTAAACAATGAGCTTTAATGTTTCATGGAAGAAAGAGTTTTATGCCATATGTTAAGTAAATGATGAGTTTTCATTTCTTGTTCATCTTCTAATTTCTTGAGATTTACAGTCATTAAAATTATTTAATCTAGAATTATAAAATGTGTTTTGAAATGTTTGTCTGAAGCCCTAGTCACACGCGCGTGACAGCTGGTCAAACACTGCGGCATGACTGGTTTCAACATGCAACACCGCAGAAAAACCATAAGGGGGCGACAAAAATCACTGACGCCACAACCATGACAGCACAACCATCAGAAACTAAGCAGACCAGAGGAAAGTGGAAAAAACAAGGAAAATACTCACAAACCATAAATATCAGCTGAGAAATTTCATGCAGTACAAATCAATAAGTACGGACTAAAAATAAATATGAACCATATAATAAAACATGTGGCACAGACCGGCAGACTCAACAGTCATAAAAAAAACAAGTGACCGACAAAATTCAACCAACAGAGGACGTCTCCACAAACAGGCTAAATACCACCGATCAGCACCAACCTGAGAGACCAGCAGCGTAAGAAAACACACACAAAACAACAGTGACCTGCTAAATAATGAATGAGTCAGAGAACCTGCTGAGCAATGACATAGAAAAAGGGCAATGAAGACTGAAGAAGCCAGCCTAAACAAGAACCAATGTATATTAAATAAACCAATGTACATGGAATAATATAAGCTATCTGAATCCTTCAATGTAGGAGGTTTAAGTAATAAAAAGTAAATTGAGAGATAGTACAAATTACAAAAAACATTCTCCAGCCTACGCAGAAACCAAGAGCGCCAATCTAAGAGTGTGTAAATTGCTTGTGATGTTTCTCATTTGTAAGTTGCTATGGATACAAGTGTCTGTTAAATGACTACACATAAATGACAGTTCACCGTTTTTTACATGATCACTATGAAATGAGGTCTCCAGTGAAGTAACTACTTTTAGGAGACTCTTGATTTGTGTTGTTAAAAAACAGCACTTTTACTGATCAGATGAAGGTAGCTATTTAGTGTTCATGTGGCTAGTCTCAAAATATTATTATTTTATTTTTAAAGAAAGACGGCAGGGACTGGTTTTATTTTTAAGAAGAATCAAAAATGTTTCTGTCAAATTCGACCTTGGTAGCTTACATTTACATTTAGGCATTTAGCAGATGCTTTTATCCAAAGCGACTTACATTGCATTACACTATACATTGATTCTAAGTATGTGCAATCCCTGGGATCGAACCCATGACCTTGGCGTTGTTA
>JAZGTI010013287.1:0-14975 GCA_036877585.1 Botia kubotai
TGGGAAGGCTTTCCACAAGGTTTAGGAGTGTGTTTATGGGAATTTTTGACCATTCATCCAGAAGCGCATTTGTGAGGTCAGACACTGATGTTGGATGAGAAGGCCTGGCTCACAGTCTTTGCTTTAATTCATCCCAAAGGTGTTCTATCGCATTGAGGTCAGGACTCTGTGCAGGCCAGTCAAGCTCTTCCACACCAAACATGCTCATCCATGTCTTTATGGACCTTGCTTTGTGCACTGGTGCGCAGTCATGTTGGAACAGGAAGGGGCCATCCCCAAACTGTTCCCACAAAGTTGGGAGCATGGAATTGTCCAAAATCTCTGGGTATGCTGAAGCATTCAGACTTCCTTTCAATGGAACTAAGGAGCCAAGCCCAGCTCCTAAAAAACAACCCCACATCATAATCCCCCCTCCACCAAACTTCACAGATGGCACAGTGCAGTCATACAAGTACCGTTCTCCTGGCAACCACCAAACCCAGACTCATCCATCAGATTGCCAAATGGAGAAGCGTGATTCGTCACTCCAGAGAACGCGTCTCCACTGCTCTAGAGTCCAGTGGCGGTGTGCTTTACACTACTGCATCTGACGCTTTGCATTGCACTTGGTGCATTGCACTTAATACCACTGACAGTTGACTGTGGAATATTTTGTAGCGAGGAAATTTCACGACTGGACTTGTTGCACAGGTGGCACCCTATCACAGTACCACGCTGGAATTCACTGAGCTCCTGAGAGCGGCCCATTCTTGTTTGTAGAAGCAGTAGGTGTTTCATTTTATACACCTGTGGCCATGGAAGTGATTGGAACACCTAAATTCAATTATTTGGATGGGTGAGCGAATACTTTTGGCAATCTAGTGTATGTTGTCCTATGGGCAGGAGAGAGAATGCTTTTCTTGACGTTGAACCTTAACCCCAGAGACCCAAGATAAGCAAGGACAACATCCCGATGATGAAGCCCAAGATCCTAAAACTGGGCCAGAATTAACCAGTCAACTATGCAATTTAGAATGCGGATGCCCTGGAGTTCCAACAGAGTCAGAGCTGCATCCATGCATTTTGTGTGTGTGCTTGATGACATGGCTAGGCTGAATGGAAAGACCCAATACTGGGAAGCTTTGTCCCCGAAAGCAAACCTCACAAACTTCCTGTGTTCTGTCTGAATTTCTATATGAATGATTATTTTAATCGTCAGCATCTTAAACTTGTATGTCCTGAGAAAATGGTTCAGGCTAAAACTGGATGCAGACCCCCTTTTACATTTTTTGGGGACCAGAAAGTACAGAGTGTAATAGCCTGAATAATAACTCTCTCTCTGGGAGGGGACAGCTCTATAGCCCCTTTGCCCAGAAGAGTTTGCAGCTTTTGTGACAGTAAATGCATCAATTCCAGTTTTACAATAGTGAGAACCACACCATTGAAATGTGGAGGGTGGGTTGGAAAACTGTATTCTGTAAACCTTCTCTATTGTCCTTAAGACCCAGGGAGAAATATTTGGCGGTAGTTTTCATGCTGCCAGCTTCTCTTGTTGGAGAGGCATTAAATCCTCTGTACTCCGGGATATAACAGGAAGCAACTGAACATTTAACAAGAGGACCTGAAAAAGACTTTGTCTCTGTCCTTAATGCCCATGAGATTTAACCACAGTTGCCTCTCTTTGGAAACCACAGCACTATATAATGGCTGATGTTGTGGGCTGTCTGCTTGGTCGGACAGACAAATATTTGGCCCAGCGATGTCCAAGAAGGCCTCATTATCTATAGCCCTGCCAATTCTGAGCTTTGACCTGCTGCCTGAAATGCCTTCCCTACAATTGAGGATGTTGTTCTGCATGGCTTGGTGGGAAGCACCGGTCTCTTCAAAGATGATGAGCTCCACGTGGGCTATTTAATTGTAAAGTGCTCATAGTGCACGTACTTGCTAGAACAAGGGCAGAATGGGAGGGGGCTAAACTTTCTTGCTTTAATTTGACAGACAGCAGCACACACATATGCGGCACACACACACCGACTGCGTTTACACTGGCACAAAAAATCTAATTTTTTATACACATCTGACAGATCGAATTGAACATTATCATTTTGCACATGTACCGAACCTGGCTGCAATGTCAATGCAAAATAAAGAGCATTAAAGCCAAATATAAGGAGGTTATAAGGATATATGGAGTTGCTGTGTCACTGATGTGAAAAACATTAAACCCGTCTTTATGATGGCAGCATTTAAAAAAACGCTTTCGCTTTAATTTATTGCTATTGGGTGTACTTTAACTGATTTTTGAATAGATTAAATAGCAAATGTCCATCTGAGGGTCAATCATAGCACTCATATTAGTGAATAACTGGAATCTTTTTGGCCAGGAGATAAATGTAAACACATGAATCGGATACGAGGCGTAAGCATAAACAGGCAGGCCAAAAAATCGGATATGGACTTAAGATCAGATCTGAGCATTAAGAATTGCAGTGTAAACGCAGCCACAGTGCCTGCCAAATGCATAAATGCATAATGTAAAAAATGTGTCATCTGCCTAATTGTGTCAGTCAGGCAGATTTAAGACCTACAATATATATATGTTATAATGAGAGAAATGCCTCCATTCATGGCTCAGGTGGCCTTTGAATCTCTTCTTTTTTAACATGCTCAATCAGTCTCTCATATCCTTTGACGTCAGTTCATTGCTTAAGGAAGCGGCTCTTTAATTGTGATTTTGGGAGAACGCGTAGATCAAGAATTAAACTTAATCACAAGTCTTAATCACAACACTTTGTTGGGGTACATGCGTGACTTAGTTCTTCCTCCACTGCCTCCTCTTCCTCCCAGTGAAACTAAGTTTGTTGCCTGTTTAACTGACGGCATCACGCCTCCGTCCCTCACCAGTGTCTGAGATCACTCAAACTCATTTTTTCCTTCTCACAGTGAACAGAGGAATAACAAACACAAGCCAGAGTCTGGAAGACAACCAAAAGATTACAGCTCTTACTGGGCAGCCAAGTTGTGTCTTTATTTAACTGCTTTGGGAAAAAAGGACCCACAGTGCTTGGGGTAAGAAAATTGAGAACAATAGAGGGAAGCTGAGCATTTGTTGTTTCATTGCCATAAAAAAGCATGTTGCCATACTGAGGAGAATGATATTTAACCACATATCATTAAGAAAATTACCTTACATGCTTTCAATACATTTTCAATAGAGAATATTTCATTTACATTTACACATTTGGCAGACGCTTTTATCCAAAGCGACTTACTTTGCATTATACTATACAATGATTCTGAGTATGTGCAATCTTTGTAATCGAACCCATGACCATCTTAACGCCATGCATTTCAATGAGGATATTTATATTTATAATGGGGGAGAGTCTTATTCAGAATTTATGAGGTAAGATTATTAATAGTTATTGATTTACATGTTCAAGATGTATTTAATATAAATGTAATTCATTACAATATTTTAGATGTCCCTATTGACAGAGAGTTGGACTGTCCAAATGCACTGTCCTCACACACCTGGAAAAGGGCCTGAGGCTGCGATCTACCCACTCTGAGGAAATGTAGTCAAGTGTTGGCAAGACTAAGTTGCTTTTAGTGATTTTACTGTTCAATACGATTTATTAATATTAAAATTAATAACAATGCAATCAAGTAAGGAATTTTCAGCATTCCAAATTAGCATGATTAATATACTGATAATCATTTTTCTTGTTCATGATAAGATTTAACATTAACATTTTGTCCTAGGAACCAACAAGCCAAGTCTACAAAGCTACATTTACAAGTGGAAATTGTATTCTGATGCTACAGACAGGATGAACAGAAGAAGGGTTTATTTTTTATATAGGAAAGAACATCAGAGCATAAGGAATTAGTTATGTGTCTGCGAAACAGATGTGTTTTGAGTTGTTTCTTCAAGGTTGTGATGGCCTCAGCAGATCGGGTGAGAACTACACTGTGAGGGGGAACACTCAGTTCTATCTGACACTGCAGTGTCAGTTCTATCTGACACGGCACTGCTATGTTGTGACTTGGTAATGTAATGGTAATTAAATAAATTTCGCAATAAATTACGAAAAATATAAATAAGTACAAATAAATTACGTAACTGGTATGCCGTTTGTTAGGTGGGATTAGGCTAATTTTCAAAACTCTTTTGACTTCTTTATGCTCTACCAAATTCCCAACGGTTTCCTTAAGGCTGCTTTTAACGAAAATAATATTCTCTCTGCTCATATGTAATCACAAAATCTGTACTGCTTATCCTATCTGATGGGAAAAGAAAAATGTATGAAAGAAGAAAGCAAGTAGGGAGGTAATCCTGTACTGGATTACATTTTCCATTGGTGTAAAAAACAACATGCAGACAACCTGCATGTATCAACAGACAGATATATGGGAGTTATTTTGTGCTGAAAGAAGAACAACAGTATGAAACACAATAAAATAAAATAAACTTGATGAAAAAAGTGAAGGTATGGTTTTCAAACAAACCATATTTTTTAAACTGTTATAAAACTAACGTTCTTTTAACATTATGTGGTTGGCTTTAGACCAACTACTTGGCTTTTGACACACTTGTCTTGACTAGCACTGTATATAGTTATCAGTGTCCTGGCTTCCTTGTCTTGGTTTTTTCTAAATTCTCATGCCAAAATCCTGACAGCCCTGTCTTTTTTGTCAGAGCATGATGTCTTGTGCTGGTGTATTGTTTGTTGTTTGATATTGTTAATTCCTAATAGTGGAATTGTGTCAAGTTTTGTATACTGCTGGGGTCTGTGCCTGGGGTTCGCTTCCATCGAGCTCCCGACTCGGTGTGCTCAGTCTACGGAGAATCCCTCTTAGGTGTGCGTGGTGTGCGTCCTTTAAGGGGAGGGGGGATTATGACATCCCCAGTGTTCTGTGTCAGAGTGTGATGTTTAGATCCTGACTCATCCTAGTCTGGTTCTGGTTTCTGGGATTCTGGATCTAGACTCACGCTCTGGGTCTTTGTTTTCTGTGGAAGCACATGGCTTCTGTTTGTTTACGTTTGCCATATGCTCTCCGGTCGCGTGTCTTGACCCCACTCCCCGGTTTCCTCGTTCTCAGTTCATTCCGCACACCTATTTGTCCTTGTTTTCAGTTCTATTTAATGCCCTTATGTTTGCTGTCCCATGTCGGTTTGTGGGTCGAAGTCAATGTTGAAGTTCTGTCAATGTCTTTGTCTTTGTTTGAGACTCTGTATCGTTTGAGATTCTTGTTCGGTAATCTTCTGATGTTTTTGTACCATTTTTCTGTAATGTTTGAGACCACTTCTGTTGGATGTTGTAATGTTCTGTAAAGGTCTCTGTTGTTTGACAATGTTTGTTGCCGTGCAAAGCATATCTTTTTTTTGTTACCTGTTTTGGCTTCTTGTTTTTGTGTTCTTTTGGATTTCCGTTTTAAGTTTTAATTCAGGTTTCGTTCCTGGTTTCAGGAACCTGGTATTCAAGTTTTTGCTCCCTTGTGGGTCTTTGTTTGCAGTTTTTTTGTTAAATAAAGTATATTTTGTAAAATCGCTGTCTGCAAGTGGGTTCCTCCCAGTCGACCGTGACAACTACATTGTTTCTTGTTTGAGCTTAACTTAATATATATATCTAGTCTCGTTTGTTTTTTTGTTTTTAGTATTTTAAGTCTAGTTTTAGTTCTGGTTCTTCCCCTTGTGGGACTTCTTTGTTAAATTAAAGTGCATTTTCAGTTAAGCTGCTCTGCAACTGCGTTCTTTAAGCGTTCATGACAACAGTATACAGAGACTAAATGTAATACAGATTGAAGTAATTCAGTATTGAATAAAAACATATGTATAGTATCATATAATTAAATTTTTTACAGTTAAAGTATGATTTTTAAAGTAAAATTTTTTGTATCTTGTCCCCAAGAACTATAGGACTGCATTGTGAGATTATAGATTATACATGCTATATTGCCTTAAATTTGGGCCAAAATAAAGGTAAGGTAATATAATTACACTATTTTACATATAATTACACTAATATGAGGTAAAATGGATGATTTATCCAGGCTATGTGTTTTTGTTTGGATGTATTTAAAGGGATCATGACATGAGAAATTTTCCTTGATCTTTTAACATAGAAGTATTGGTATCATTAATGCATGCAAGTTTCATAGCCTAAAAAGTCCTCACCACAAAACAGGCTGCAATACTTTGGAGAAGCGAGTGGATCTGAAGGCCTTGTTACACTCGCAATACATTTGTGATAGCAGTATAGGGGCCAGTCAAATGCTGTGCTGTTCCTGGATGTGCTGTTCATTGGCTAAGACTTTACCCAGTCATACACGTTAAGGATATACAAATAAATGTGAATTAAATTTAATCACAGGACTAAAATAATAGTAAATGACTAAAACAAGCATAAATTGCATAATTCCAAATGTTTTTTTGGGCAGAAAACTTCATTAATGTTATAATTACACCTCAGGGAACAAAACACTGATGCTGATGTGCTTTGGCTGCCGTTTCTCCAACTGTATTTTGGTTTGTTTAATCATTTTAATTTCATCTCCTGTGAGTCTTAGCCTACTGCCAGATTTGCACTTCCTACCTGGTTTGAACCAGCATTTTGTAATTGTTTTCCCTGTTCTGCCTGCTGCTGCTGTTATTGTTCTACCATTGTGGCTGGAATCACTGCATTCTGGTCGAACTGCAGGCATCTGACACATCACAGTTCTGTTTATCGTAATATTTGTTATGGAAATATACACAATCCTAAAGTACTTTCTAAATAAAGTACTTTCTGGCAGTCGTGGCCTAATGGTTCAGAGAGGCCAGGAAACAACTGAGGTGCCCTGGAGCAAGGCAACTTTCCCCCATTTCTTGCACACTGCTCCAGGTGTGTGTTCACAACTCACTGGATGGGTTAAAGCTTTCGGTCATGCAGGTATGTGCTCTATAACATCAGAAAAATCAGACCTTTGTTGTCCAGGCTGGACTACTGCAATGCCCTACTGGCTGGCATTCCAGCCAACGCGACCAAACCCTTGTAAATCATCCAGAATGCTGCAGCACATCTTGTTTTCAATCAGCCAAAGACAGCCCATGTCACACCCCTCCTTTTCTCTCTCCACTAGCTACCCACAGCCACCCGCATTCAATTTTTATTTATTTAAATCTCTGACCCTGGCCTTCAGGACAGACACTGAAACATCACCCTCTTACCTCAATTTATCCTTCAGATAAATGTTCCCTCCTGCCAACTACATTCTGTAAACGAGTGATGTCTGATTGTTCTCACAATGAGGTACCAGATCACTCTCTAAGACATTCACCTATTCAGTTCACTTTATGTTCTCAATATGTCACTTTTACTTCAATTCAAAAATCTGCAGGGAATGTTTGCCTTAGCTCTATACATTTGGCACATATTAACACAGGTTCAATAATAAACACAATGGCACATATCTCTGACTCTGAAAAGTTGCCATTCTCTCTTAGTAAAATGTTGCATTAAGACAATGCCTATTTTACTCTGAATATGCATGCCACATCTGAATATAAATATATTAACCCGCCTCAAGCTTTTGGCAAATGTGGTGGCTTGGCTGTAACATTTACATCTAAACTAAATCCTATATTTTCTTTCGTTTTCTCTAAGTTTATTGAACTGTTGAGACTTCTTAGTCCAGTCTTTTCTACTATGCTTCTGAGTGGTGATTGATAATTCAACTTAATGTGTTAATGGTCAGTGGATATCCAGGGCTTGGCCTGGAAACATTCATGTATGTGTCAGAATACATGGAATACACATGAAATATTATTAAAAGTTACACTAGTTAAATAGCATTATTTTCATGTTAAATAGTTACACTAGTTAAATAGCATCATTTAAATCTCAAAAGAGATTTTTTAATGGTACTTATTAAAATAAAAACTCACAGTCACAGTGAGTTTAATTAAAAACAAAAATCCACAATTGTTCTTGATATGCATATTTGCTCTTATAATGATGCTTGTATTACGTACTCAAACTCACTGAACAGGTTTAAAATCTACAGCAGAGAAACTATGGCTGCAAAGCTCCCATGAACCTGGACCAAAAGTGTTTGAGTGTTTGGAAGAAGCATCGTAAGGGTTAAATTAAGAGATGAGTCCAATACAGGCCCTCTTCTCCCCTAAAGCTCTACTGGCCAGAAGAATGCCTCGAAGGTGGAGTTTAAATCCCTTCTCATAAAACACTTATCAAATGAAAAAGAGGACATTAGTTCTGGGTGGTTGGTGCAAACCATTCTCTAGCTTCCCTCAGTAGGGGTGTGTGCCGAGTACACCTCAACTTAAGAAGGTCCTTGCATCTCCCTAGAGTTTGGTCAAAGGATGACACTTGAGTGGCTGGAGCCATCTATCACCTAGCTTCTAAACCTAGAATGTCAGGTTTCGGGGTTAAGTGTGTCTGCTACCCTCACTACAGGGTGTTTCTTTTCCTCTGGTGACAGACTGGCAAAGTCTTTATTCAGCTGGCTAAGTAGTGCATGTTGTTTGGCCTTTTGTTTGTGCAATGGTCCGAGAGAGGGCTTTTTGTCACCAGCAGTGTGCAAGTAGAGTGTTATTGAATTATGCCTGTGGTAATTGGGTAGATAGTAGATATAGGGCGTTCGTAACTAGTGACTGCCTATTGATCTGAGACAATAGATCCTGCTTTCCAGGGCCGTATACAGGGTTTTATAAATACCAAGGTCCTGAAATGGAGCTTGCTAGAGGGGTTTGGGGGCATGGCCCCCAAGAAAGAATTGATTTTCCTGAACTACATACGTGGATTTTAAAGTGTTAAAATTCCAAGTAATTGGATAACAATGTAAATCTAAAACTATAGTTGATATCGTTTTTTCATTGTTGTCTGTGTCAGAAAGTAAACATAGGATTAACCATATTTATGTTTTATGAATTATTTTCTTAGACAAGAGAATTACAGAAAGCTACCAGGAAAGATGTAAATAGGTTTATTAAATTCATTCACAATATGTGCACATTCATTATTAATCGTATCTCTAATGTACCATAAACCCTTCTTTGATTTCACTGGTCATCATCTTAAATTTCTTTTCAACAGTCACATGATTTGAGGTATCATTCATGTATATAACAATAATAGTGCAGGACATGTTTTTTGTAAAAATCTCTTACCCTAGTATGAGCAGCTGTAGTAATGCTTACCACAGATTTACCTGTCCAGAAAACGTAATGACTTTCTTATGTATTTTTCCCCAAAAAAATCTGTCGTTAAGAGCTATTAGAAACACATCTGAAAGGTAAAAAGGAGAGGAAAATGAAGAAAGAAAGTGCAGGAAATAGCCAGGAAGTCAAAACCTGGCAAGCCATATGGTGCATTTATATCTCTAGACCCTCTAACATCTGAGCAAAAGGCACCAAAAGACACAAGATTGTGTGTTGGATGGGGCCGAATAAAAACAAGAGTCAGGCAAACACCCGTTCATCTAAGGTTAAAATATGCACACAAGGATAAATAAGATAAATAAGAAGATATGTTAGATTTCAGAGAGGTAGTTTTAGCTACATGCTTTTACACAGACAGTATAAAAGGAGTTAACCATATGAACATTTCTGCTGTATCTTTTTTTCAATTAAATCACGTCAGGCTCCATAGACCTCTCCAAATCTTGTGGTCTGTGTTTTTCTTTTTGTTTAGTTTTTTCCTGCACTCCATGGAAAACACAAACACAATGGAAAATGCAGGGCCGACCCAGCTGTTCTCCATTAGGTTCCAGGCCAGGGACGTCCACATACTCACTGGGGGAGGGGAATAGAGATACAAAAATAAGAGCGTATCGGACTGACTCAGAGAGACTATGAGCCAAGGTGTTGGTTGCAGTAACCTGTAATTAAGCCAATGCAACGTCTACTTCACGCCAGCACGAGTGCAGCAAAAGAGTCTGGTTACAAGCATTTAAATCATGCAGCAACATCTGGTTTAGGAAGGAGATCTCTCTCTCTCTCTCTTTCGCACTTTCTCTCCAGTTTGGATCAGCATGTGGAATGAGGTGGTTTGGATCTTGCTGTCTCCACAGCACCATGGCTCAGATTGCAGTGGTTGTGCAATGCAATTTGGCATCCCTCACACACATACACAGACAAATTTGGCAGCCCTCCAACACATTAAAAGTCAGTCACACAAACCATAAAACAGCAAAAATATCATTTGTCGTTAAACATTTCGAGAGGCACTGTCATAGTCTGTCTGCTTTTGTGCCTGGTTCTTAAGTGGAAAAGCAGAGGAATCATTCTGAATGAGAATAAGGAGTCGTTTCTCAGTGCAAGAGACTAAACAAAGAGAAATGTCTTCTTTTAATTTAGAGGCTTAACAGTTTTTTTTAGAAGTTTAAGGTTTCTACCCTGCAAATTTATGTATTATATTTTACATTTTTCAGACATTAAACAATTTTAACAGAATCTTGTTGCTGTTTAAGTGTAAAAAATATCTGCAATATATTGCAATATTTGTAATCTGCAAGTTACAATGCTCAAAGTTCACTGAAAAGGAAGATATTCTGTTTAACTAAAAGTGCATTTTAGAATCTATAATAAACTAAAATAAAAAAAACTATAGCACTCTGTTTTCCTGGTTTTGTGATGTCATAATACCCAAAATTTGAATAAACAGCACCCAACCATTTCAAATCAGCACTGCATTGGAGAAAGGTCATCAATCTTTCAGAGTAAGTTATTAAACTTGTGTTATAAGGTTACTGATATAACAATTATACCACTGTTATCTACAAAGCTGCCTGCCAGGGGGAAAGTATACAGGAAGTGTTTGTCAGAAGTTCCGAAATCACAACAGGTTTTGTCAGAGAATGCAAATATCTTTGCGAGAAAACACAAAAGGTTTGCGAGAGAATTCAAATATCTTTTTGAGAGAAAGCAGAGTTTCTTGGGGAAATGAAAAAGTTTTGCGGGAGAACGCAAAAGCTTTAAAAAATATTTTTTCTCCCATTGCATATTTTTTCTCACCACCATGTCTGTAGTAATGTAACTCTTCTGCAAAACACACACTTCTGCATGAAAACAGTGCTATACTATTACTGATTAAAGCTGCAATCCATAACTTTTAGTGAAAAATAAACAAAAATCTGTTTTTGAGCAAGTACATAACAGGTTAGTTTTCAAAACTGTCTGCTTACCCTTATTCACAACAGTAAGTTATAAAAATGATTTATAACTTGAGTTGTTGGGTAATGTCAGTTTGGCTTCAATTGACCTCAACATATGTAAAACAAAATGTAGTACATAGTACAAAGTAATCTGCAATTTTATGTTTTAAACAGAGTTGGAAACAGCAAGGCAAAAGCTACAGATTCAACAAAAACTCACCTATATTAGCCAAATATCACAAAAAAAAACAAATGTTTAAATTTGCACTGTGTACTTGATCACATATACATGATAAACAAATGTATGTAGGTTTGAGGTCATTGGTCTGCACAACACAGGGCTTTTATTTCTTTCAAATGAGGATGAAGGATTGATCCTTTTAAAAATAACCGTTAAAATAACCGTGGGTATATTTTTTTTAAACTTTGTGTCACTCACCTTTCAGCACTAATTCTATACATGTCTGGTCACATGACAAAATGGAAGAGGAGAACAACACTCTAAACGCAGCCTACGGGCCTAGCGAGACTGTCACTCATCCTTGCGAACTGTGTGAAGGTAAAAATTATGAAGTGATGAGATGAAAGAAAGACGCTGTGCTTGGGTACATGGGCAGACATATCTTCCTGCAGTCACCTCACAAGCCACTTAATCGGCACTCTGTATTACCAGCATCCTGCAAGAGCTGGCAAGTGCTGCAAATTAATAACAGCCCATAATAACAGACTGTATTTATAATCTACAGCTTGGCAAGATGAGAAACCATATAGACTACTGTGTTTGCAGTAGTCTATTTGGCACAGTAGTCTATATGCCACAGTAGTCATGTATCAGTTACAAATGGGCCTAATAAAAATGTTTGGCATTAATTTAGTTCATTATAAAGTTGCATGAAACGCAATAATAGCTTAGTTGATTATAACTGAATTTAAAGTAAACAGAACAGTAATATATGATAATTATGAGATCACAGGTTAGCCTCTAATATTCACAACAAAATGAATGCTGTCTGTTTGACAGTAGGTCAGTTAGATATGCTTTAGAAAGCAAATATTGTGCAGATGACAAATATAGTGGAGATGACCCTTGCTCATTAATGTTAAAGGAAAAGGTAGGTGGAAGAGCTTCTCTTAGCTCATTGTGTTTGTGTGTAGGTCTTGTGTTAGTGTGTAGGTCACAGCGGGAGAGGACTCAAGGGACATTCTGACACAGTGGCCAATGTGCTCCCTCCTTCCTTACCATCACTAACAGGAACCATTTCACTGAAAACTGCCCAAGAATCAGGCCAACCCCCCTGTTGATGGTGGTGTTTACCCTTTATTAACAATGCACTGACATACATTTTAATAAGCATTGTTCAAAATGCCCTTTGCCTCCTTATCTTATTTAGACATGGCTTAATTCTCTGAGAAATGCAGACATTCATCACCCATTATTTTTTTCATTTATTGGCTTATAAACATTAACTGCCTGACAAATCACTTGGCACTTCATATAACCGGATGAGCTACAGGACAGTAAAGCATTATATGTGTACCCTAGATAAGAAGGTGGTTCCAAAACATTAGGCATCCTATTTCAGCTAAATGTGTTTTATGTGATGGTTTTGATAGTGTCTTGGAAGAGAGTATTTTGGAGAAGAGACAGAGTTTTGCAGACCTTTTTGTTTTTGACCTAAATACAATCTTATTTGATTACATTAATTACATTTCAGTGCATTCATATTTTGTGACCTCATAGATTTGGACTATAAATCTAGAAGAAATGCATTTAGTTTGATTGACAAAGAAATCGGAAAGTGCTAGGATTGACCAGTGGAATCTGTTACCAAGAAAGGACTTATGACAGAACAAGACAAATAAATCACAGTGGTAAAAAAATACAAGCTCTCTTAAATCATAACACTCCATCACGACAACCCAGACTTGATGACTGTCATAATTTCTTGTGTTTGTTTGGTTGCTGTCATATTGTTTTCTTTCCCCTTATTCTCTTGGCATGCAACTATCTGTCAGGCTGTTGTGCCAGAGGGGAACAAATCATCGCTCTTTTGAAGAGACTGAGCCAACAAGCCCTGATCAATCAAAAAGATAGAGCTGCCTGAGTCAGGTTGGAGGAGGCATATCTGACATGCAGTGCTGTTGTTTCGTGCTGAGAGATCGAGGCTGTCAGAACCTTCTTAATGCAAATCCCCTAGCCTCTGCTCTCTGACAGAACTAGGAGACTCATGCTGGGAGGAACCGGGGAAATTCCAAACACAGGGGGCAAACCGTGATTGCCTGACAAAACAGGCAACACTGCCTCACTCTGTCAAAATAATAAGCACAGAGTGCAGCTTTTTGAGAACACACCCTACATAGAAACCCTCCAACGCACATGCTTAGTCTTCATATCTAAGAACAAATTCAGACAAGCATATAGTCACATATAGCTCAAGAGTGCAAGAACCTTATTTATACATACATATGTATCTGTTACATAAAGTTTACATTTTTTAACCTCTTCAACTCTTGTGCATATTTTGCATTTTTTCAGAATTAGGCTTACCGAAATCTTTAAAAATGCCATACCCACATATATTGGCAAGAAAGCTGAGGTTCTAAGCTTTCAAAAGATATCATATGTCATTTGTGCTCCACAACTTATCGATGTGTTAAAATAAATGTTATAATGCAATACTTTCTCTTATGACAGTTTAATGTACAGAACCATAAATGCGAATGCAGCTTGCTAAGCAAGCTTAATTTCATGCAACACTTAATTGCAAAATGTATGAATTCAAAGCAGGGTGTGCAAAGTGTGTACATATTGCATTAACAATGGATGTAAGGGGCAACACATGTACACACCGCATTCTCAAAGCATGTAAGGGGTGCTGTGATGGGCTTTAATATAAACTGTTTACATTTGAATGCCAGTCTCCACCACGGCTATCCGATATATAAGGGAGCTGGCATGCCCACTCAGACATTCTTTGGAGCCATCAGGTGTTTAATCTCTTTGTCCCAACGCTTCTCTTCAAGATTATTTCTCTGCTGGATCATATGCGGCACTACAAAGGTTGTTCACCTCGTCTCCGCTCACTGACACCAAACTTCACCTAGGCGCTTAGGCAGACTAGCCACAGTTATCTAAAAGAGCATATTTCTATTGACAAAAGAGCTTCCACAGCGAGTATGTGTTTGTTTAAAGATAGATTTCCACCCATGTGGCACTGGATAAGATTTATTTCTTCTTCCTATGGCCACGATTGGTGTCTAAAATGTCTTGACCATGCCTAATCATCTTTTATTGATTGGTCATGTCCTCACTGTGAGTGCATGTCCATAGGAAATCTGCAGTCACAGATTGCCTGCTTCGATCAGAGGCAGCAGTCCTCTCCATCTGAGACTTCAATGAGGTTCGGGTCAGTATGCAATATTGGGCAGTATGCAGTATGGCGATATGGGGGAAATGTTGAGAGATAATAAGCGGGGTCTTTCCCCGTAGACCTCTCAGATCCTTCACGCTTGTTCAAGTTGGTCGAGTTCTCGGATGTGGCAGCTGCTTGCGGTTCAGTGATTGGTTTTTGGGGCTTGATATCAGTGCCTTTCCTCCCCAAGGTACATGATGAGGTACTCACTTCAGATCGACGGATCAACCATCTCTCCATCCAAGACGGTCAAAAGCCTCGGAGTGATGATCGACGATCAACTGAGCTTCGCAGACCACATCTCCAAAACCGCTCGTTCCTGCAGATTCGCTCTCTACAATATCAGGAAGGTCAGACCCTTCCTATCGGATCATGCAGCACAACTTCTCGTTCAGGCTCTGGTTCTCTCCAGACTGGACTACTGCA
>JAZGTI010013288.1:0-14975 GCA_036877585.1 Botia kubotai
GCACACAGTGGGGCACAATTAGCTTGGACATTATTCGACCTTCTCGCTCCACTAAGAGTGATCTGAACGCGCTCACGACAGCGTGACAAAAGGAAGGCAATTATTGAGCGAGTACTGTGCGTTCTCGCTTAACCCAATATGTCAACATTGGGAACAAAAACAACAAAAGAAAACAAAAAGCTATCACTCAGAATAATGCATGAGACATTTGAGTCGTGGGTGACCGAGGCTGGAGTGGGGGTTGGTCGTCTTATATCCTGCTCTGAACATGCATTTAAAATATCAAAGCTTTATCAGGCCTCTTTGCCTTGTCCCCTATTATTCGTGACACCTTTGAACCACTGAGCAGCAATGCATCGTGAAACTGGCTCTCCAAGCCCCCATCTGCCTCAAGGCCAGCTGGCGTCAACACCTCGTGTAGAGGCTGCCAGCCAGGCTATGGCATTAGGAGAACCCCAGATGCATCCTGCTTAGAGGTACATGCTTTCCTGCTGAGCAAAATGTACAATTCGTGAGGCTGCTGTAAAGTCAGGTGCAGCCCGCAAATCACTGCAGCTGCAGGCCACCGCGCCGCCTCGGGTGCTGCATGCTCTTCCCAGCTCGCCGGGTTATGCGGTATGATTGTAAACCAGAAGCTGGCTCCTGTCTTTACCCAGCTTTAGGAGAGCAATACGGAGAGGGCTGCCAAAGTACAGGAGAGGCCGGCTGCCAACTCCAGGTCTCCATTGACACTGTCCTACGGGCCATTTCAGAAGTATTTGGTGTCCCGTAGCCACAGGAGCGAAGCGGTAGATGTTCGCTTCTCATTTGTCAGCACAGCCATTCGGACTCGGTGAACTCTACAGAACCGGTTCAGCACAGGGTATTAAGGCTTCATTATTAGACATTATTCGGCGTGGCACAGTGGCCACAGGGTCAAAAAGCCAAACGGATCTCTTTAGAAAATCTTTGTTTTTCGACATTTGATCCCAGGAATGAAACGAGAGCCTGTAGTGTTAATTGATTGGCGGGCGGTCAGAATCTAATCGGCTAGCGTGCCGTGCTGTTGAACTTATTGATCTTTGACAAGAAGTTCACATTAAGCAATTAAAGCACGAGAGCGATCAACAGTGAACCACAAACCTAATACCGGTTTACTCTATTCGACAGTCTTCTGGATTGTGGACCACACTGGTCCACACGTTGAGCTGAACGAATGTAGCAAATCGCTAACGATATTCTGAAAGTTTAGAATGAATCCATAATTAATAAATGTAAACACATCTTGCCAGTGACTTTATTGTCTAACCAACGGCCGACGTAAATATTTGTAGTATAGAGTTTCTATATTTCTCACTGTCTATTCATAACACACGTCTTGTCATGTTTCTGTTGAAGTATTTATCAGTGCATCTTTAACAAGACTTCTAGCAAGCCAAGCGGTGTCCATCTGCAGTTTAACTCAAGAAAATGCAGATAACCAGCAATCACTGGGCCACAAAAGTGCAAAGTGGACAATACCTGCCTCAGCGTAAACAAATGCAACACATGCACTGCAAGCAGGAGCTGTTGAGACAGGCTCTGGAACATTTCTGCATATCAGCATGCAATAAGATTTGTATCCAGGGGGCATATGAAGGTAGTGAATGTGGTAAAAATAGTGAAGGAATCGTTTCAGCGAGCGTGTTCCCTATTATCATAGTACATACTTGTTCACACCTGACATATCTACAGGGCTTGATTCTCCGTAATGAAAGGGCTGGGTTTCCTGCAGTTCTCACAGTTCTGGTTAAAAGTCCAGCACCAGTGGTCACTGGCATTTGTTGCGTTTTGGATGCTGGGCAACCAGCACGTAATGCTGATGTTCCTTAAATAGCTAGACTTCTTTTTGTCAACCAGCTGCAGCAGAAAAGACATGCTGGTCAACCAGTTTCACCAGCACTTGTGAAAGCATCTCATTCCACTTCACATTTACACTTCAAAACACAATTTAGTTAAATATTGTATAATACTTTAAAAAAATAAAACAAATGAATGTCATTTTTGCCATTGTGTATTTGTTTTAATAAATAATACCGTACATAAAACAAAGTGTAATCTACAAAAAACATTAGACTGAATATTACAGTTACCAACTGAAACACCAATATATCAAAGCTTACATAAATTGATAAACTAGTTGATAAATCAACTAGTTGTTCATCAACCATTGTTAGCTGCATGCTAAGTGTAGCCACACTGTCAACACACAAAGCCATCATATGTCACAAACTGTTGGCACTGAAACTAACCCAAACAGGGTTATTTACTACTTCAGAAATGGCTGGTGTTTAACAGCTCTGGCATTTACCCACATTCAGGATTACAGAAAATGAGTTTTTAGAATCATCTCGGTGGTCAAAAGAACGTTAACAAGCAAATTACAAACAAGATGAAGCTCGACATCTTCACAAGTCTCGACGGTTGTGTTAGACAGTGGCCAGTGTCATGTAAATGGCCTTTATGTTGCCTCATCATGCTCTTCATTTGAAGGCCACACGCTCAATTGCTAGGCTGTGCCACAGCAGTCTGCTAATACCTCTCACAGTTCATTGTGTTGTCAGTCTCAGGGGCTCCAGGAGCTCTGGGGTTTCACAGCGCTCCTTGTGAACTCAATGAACCCCCTGGGGAAAGGCCCACGTCCGACCCCTCCCACCCTCTTTGCCCAGCTTCTTCAGGCCAAACCACAAGGCCAACTGGACCTGGGCCCAGAGCTCTGCTGTGTCACCTAGTCTATCTGAACAAGTTGGGTGGTTTATGTTAGTCAGTGTTGCTAAAGGCAAATCAGGATGTGTTTGTGCCGTCTTGTTACAATCAGTAAACAAAGATAAACAAATCTAACTCGCATATCTTAACCCTTGCATGCACAAGCACAAGCTTGAATATGAGGCAAATTATATAACTACTAACTATTTTATTCATCCCCTACAGATGATGTGAGTCCGTCTAAGTCCAGCCTCTACTTTCTGATCTCCAACGAGGGGAATCAGAACCTCTACGTGTTGCAGGCAAATCTGTGGCTCTACTTCAAGCTGTTGCCAGGTGCTCAGGAGAAAGGCATGCGCCGGAAGGTCACGGTGCGAGTGTATTACAGTGAGCCCGGTGGCCAGAGCGTGCACTGGCCCATGATAGAAAAACGTGTGGAGTTGAAACGCAGCGGCTGGCACACCTTTCCCCTGTCCGGGGCCGTAAGGGAAATGCTGAGCAAAGGGGGTCGCCGGCAAGACCTGGACATCCACTGTGAGGGTTGTGAGACTGCCAACGTTCTGCCCATTCTGGTGGACCCGAGCGACCCCTCACACCGCCCCTTCCTGGTGGTTCGCGCTCAGCAGGCAGACGCTAAGCATCGCATCCGGAAACGAGGTCTGGAGTGTGACGGTACCAACGGCGGTTTGTGCTGCAGACAGCAGTTTTACATCGACTTCCGTCTCATTGGCTGGAACGACTGGATCATCGCACCAGCAGGTTACTATGGAAACTACTGTGAGGGCAGCTGCCCAGCTTACATGGCTGGTGTTCCAGGCTCTGCCTCCTCTTTCCACACCGCAGTGGTGAACCAATACCGAATGAGAGGCATGAGTCCCGGATCGGTAAACTCGTGCTGCATACCCACCAAACTCAGCACCATGTCAATGCTTTACTTCGACGACGAGTACAACATTGTCAAACGAGACGTGCCTAACATGATCGTGGAAGAGTGCGGCTGTGCCTGAGGCGTCCCCTGAACTCTGTCGAGACAATATGAGAGCAGTGACAGTCATATTTATGATCTTTTTGTACCACATGCATATAGATTGTGTTATTATGCGCACGATCACCAAGTACAATCACACACGTGCGCGCATGTGTGTGTGCATCAAGCAGTCGATCAATAGATGTGTGACAGGTTGGTACTTTCTAATGAACAAAAAAGGCTTTGGGATGATAAGGGAATGATGACACCAAACGGCTCATCTCTAGTTTGCCATTTCTAGACGTAAAAAAAGTGGCTCAACACTCTTCTCTCCAGCAGCAAAAAAGGAGACGTTTCCGAACTGTTGTCACCCATTGACAAAAGTACTTAGAAACTGTTGTACAAGCACTGACATCTCAATGTCTCTTCCGATTCCAGAACACCAGCACTTCAACCGCTTCCTTAAAGGCAGGGTAGGCAATTGTTTTCAAAACCATTTTATGTTTTGCTGGTGAAAACTCTCTCACTAAGTGGTCTAAATACATAAACCTATATTTTCTTGAAAGGCACCGGACCATAAAATGCTCGTCCAGTCATTGCATTCTAACGCAATCTATGCATATATAAATATAAACTGTAGTTGCATAGCTCCGCCCACCCTGCTCAGTGTTTTCAGTGATCACGCTGAAGGGAGGACGGGATCTTATGCTTTTAAAGCTAGGTTGCTATCGCTAGCCCTCTCCGAAATTGCCTACCCTACCTTTAACATGACACGACAAATCATTCCAGCTGAGGTGGAGATTTCAAAATCAGTGCATGTAATTTTCCCGGTCATTCCCAGAGACTATCCCGAACTGACTCCAGGTGTCTGCGGCATTGATCCATATCAGTTGTGAGGGTTTTACTCAAACTGCGAGCACCTCTGGACAACATCGTCTTGCAACCGCAACCTCTCCTTCCGCTTCACAGATGCATGCACAACTACGTTGCAGACTGCATAACCAGGTCTAACCGGTACCTAGCAAACGTCGCAGCCTCCTCCGTCTGCGCACTTCAGTGACTGACAAACGCTCGCAGCCCTGCAGAGCGGCTGAAATTCTGTCCAGCTGGTTTACAGTGAGTAAAGCACTTGCGAAGACTCTCAAAATGCACAATTAAAAAGCACTTGCATATCGCAAAGCCTTCAAAAGGGTGCAGAGATGGACCCGCCCGTGCTCATAATCCCTTTAATATAAAGTGCCGCATGAACTATGCAATGTATAGTAATCCTGAATCATGTCAAACAAACTGATTTCCTTTTTTTTTACTGCTTGTCTTTAACTTGTTATATCAATACTTGAAATGTGATCTTTCGCTTGCTTTCCAAAGCGGATGATTGTTACAAAGTTTGCACTGAAAAGTTGCGGGATTAGTTAAAAGACATAAAAACTGCCATTGAAAATGTTATTTTTGTAGTAATAAACAGAATTTTGTGAAAATTTATTGTACCTAATTGTACCAAAGAGGCCAATATCTTAGCTATTACGAAAAGGTGGCATGGCCATTTCAATATATGTATAAAATAAATATTGATCTTTCCCAAGAGGCCTATTAATCAGGGTACAACATTACGGATTCTATTTGTAGCTCTGTCTCATTTTTCTACTATGTACAGCAAACCAATGGAACACAATCTCTTCCTTGTCTTTAATTTTGTTCAGTTCTATTTAATAAGAATTATGTCCTAGCTGTTGTTACAAAGTCATTTAGAGACACGGATGTCATCTCTGTACAGATTATGTAAGATAAAAATATTCTTTCTTAAATATTTTGTAACTTTAAAATAAATTCTTACTCGACATGCTTGTACTGTGGAATGTGAAGCGTTTGCTTTCAACAGCATCGGGAACTTCAACACGAACAGATGCTGCATTGCAAATCAGAGCATGAGTCACTTTGCATGAACAAACCCAACTTTTGCATGCATTTCAAAGAATATACAAAAAAGTTGCAGTTCTCTGCTGCGTCTCTGAAAACTCTGAAAACAGCAGCACTTGGTGTGCATACATGATGATAAATAAGCCTTAATCTCATACTGATATATAGATACGCAGCTAAACGGAATCTTTCTAAAAGTTGTCAGAGTTATTAAAAGTGGTCTTGCAGTAATGTTAGTAGGTCTTTTTAAAGTTATATAGTAGTTAAAGGAATGTTTTAAAAAATGTCTCAGAATGAAACATGTTTGAGCAACGTTCTTATTTCAAGCACTAACATTAATACAACTAAGAGCATTTTGAATATTCCCATAACATTCAAAACAACATTTTTATTTTTTGTACATTTTTTTAAACATAAAATTGTTAGCCAGGTACCATCCGAATATATACACACTAGATTATAGATATACAAATATAGATTATATATCTCCCAAACATGGAATAACGGAGCTCCATGGTTTCAATATTTGTCATTTTTGGTACATTCTTCGCTCAAGGGCGAGAGGTCTCCAGCTCCATAACATGTAGCCACAGAAGCGGTTACATCAGTGCGTCCTCTGGAAGCCCTATCTATATGTAGCCCTAGAGGTATAGATGCGAAACACACAGCACTAAAACACCAAAAGCAAACAAAGCTAACACGCCTACCAACGGTCGGGGCGGTTCGATCGAATCGCAGTACAACACGTGCATTCCAAAACAAACACAAACCAGCGACATCAGTCACATAATTACCCGAAGTGTAGCTGTCGAGCGTCTGTCAAGAGATGCAGACAAAGTGGCGTGAAAAATGACGTGTTTGTAGAAGCCACTGGAGAGTGACAGCAAAAGAACGATAAGATATGAGTCACTATCGACACCCACATGGAAGGGAAAATATTTTGATGTATCGTAGCTATGCACACACATTATATAATGTATGTGTGTGGGTATGTACGTGCAGGCACACACACACATATATATATATATTCCTTAATACAATGTTTCTGCATATACATACTACACAATGTCTTAAAGGGAACATACACACAAGCAAAAAAAACCCTGTAAGCAACACAGTGAGGCAGATAATGTCATTAGCGCTGTATAAAAACAATAGACGTCAATGGAAAGTCTTCGTAACGACAGCAACGGCAGCACGTGTATGTTTGAGAGTGTTTATGTGTGAGAGAAGCACGAGGGGAGAAAGTGCAGCAGGTAGAGAGGAACAGGCAGAGCTGTCCCGTCATGTAGCGGAGCGCTAACGGTGCCGTCGTGACTGCTGGAATGTTAATGATACCATAGATCCGCCGCAGGCAAAAACACACACACACACACACACACACACACCTCAACCATCTCACATGACAAAACACATACAATACAATCTGTAAACACATCTGAGCTCAAAAGATTTATGGTGACTAAATCAAATGTACAACGACAGAGGCAAAACATGCTTAGCATAGCGTGTTGTTCTGTGGCCATTTGTTTGAGTAAAACGGCTCATATTTCCTCAGGAAAAAATGAGCGTTGTTTTCTTGTAGTCCACAAGCACTTCGTGTGGCAAAGAATGGTCAGCCTAATCCATTATTCGTCATTAGGAAAAAACATTTTGTTTTCAGTGGTAAAAAAGAAAGTGTAGGGAATACGGTGTTTGGAACAACACAAGGATGGGTAAATGACAGAATTTCCATATTTGGGTAAACTTTTCCTAAACGCTGTTCAAATTCTAACCCTGGTATTGGCTTGTACAAGGCCTGTGTGCTCTCATAGAGGATTACAGACTGAAGTAAAAAGGCTTGGAAACATAAAAGCACAAACAAAGGAAAAAAAATAGAAAGACATTTAAACGATATACACATACTTATATATGGACTATATACATATGCATTTACCTACACACACACACAAACACACACATCCCGCCCTCCGTTTAGATCACTCTCCATAGCCTCCACGCCTCCTCCAAAAATGTGGATGCAAGAAGTATGCAAACACATAGTTAGACAGGCAAGGAGGACATTCTATCATTGCATTTGGACCTAATGCAATGATTGGACGAAAATTGTATGGTTCTGCACCTTCCACAGAAGGTGTATATTTATCTAAACATATTTAGAAAACTTCGTGATTGCTATACCTTAAAACCAGCATAACACAAAATGTTTCTGGAAAAGATCACCTACCCTGCCTTTAAATTTGTTTTCCTATCTTATCTAATGACCCTGCATGGCAAAAACAACAGTATTTGCACAGAACGATCTAGAGTTACTTTGCACTACACACCAAGTCCATGTCTGAAGTCTGGATTTACAAGCTTCTTTTACTGCACAGAAAACAGCCCAAGGTTTGTCCCTGTGCTCTCCCTCTGCCCTCCTCCACGCTGACCTCCTGACTCCTTGAGCACCAGAGAACATTCAAGGCCACAAAGCATCCATTTGTGTTGTGCTTCTACCTCGTACTGGCTGGGGGATCAGAGATCAACAAGGGTCACCTCCACTGGGAACTGCAGCAGAGTCACCAGTGTAAGAGCTGATAGTAAACTCTAAAAAGTAACTCGCTGAATTTAGGAGCGCTCTGCCAACCTGAAAACATGTGGAATAAATCTGAGCTCTGTTAGAGAGCTTAATGCACAGACAACCGAAATGAACACAATTTATGTCATGAATATGAATACTTAATGCATATATATAAATGCAAAGTATTTATTTAAAGCTGCAATTCGTAACTTTTGCCTCTCTTACTTCACACTTCATTATGTATGTTAAAGTAATGTGAAGCCAAACTGACATTTCCTGGCAAATCAGACCCGACAGTTCAAATTATAAACCATCATTATAAACTTAACAGTGCAAACCGGGCAAGGCAAGGAGACTTTTTGGAACACTGTAATGGACTTGCTCAGTAATTGATTTCTGTTCATTTTTAACCCAAAAAGTAACGGATTGCAGCTTTAAGCCTAAATAGGGCTTTAATCAGTGCTGCATATTTGGTAGTTATTTCATATATACTTCTACAACACTATATATACGTTCATATATATTTCTATAAGAGACTCTATATTCAGGTTATTTTGCATGAACAAGTGAACACTGCTTGTCTCCGCTTAGCTTATGTTATGCTATCTGTAATACATAGCGCTGACGTTGGTGTGTGTCTGAGTTTATTGAGCCTTCTTTGTGGCAATACTCTGAAGGATGAGATTATTTTAACCTTTGGAGGAGAACAGGGAAAGAGAGAGAAAGAAGACTTGTGCTGGTGAGTAAAGCTCCACACACACACACACACACACACACACGTCGCAGCAGAGCCGAGAGCAAACAGCTGGCCTTTTGTTCAGGCAGGCAGAGTTTCTGCTCGCATTCATGTGACGCGGTGCATGCAGGGTTGAAAACGCTGACGGTGATGGTGACAATGACACGTACCGATGAAACTGCAGCACGCCGCTGCCTTCAAGCTCGCAGACAAAAGCCCCGCAACTCTCTGATCTTACAACACAAGGAAAATCTGGGGGGGAAATAAGGGCATATTTTTGAAGCGACACGGCTCTGGATGTCTGAGCGCACTGTGTGTTTGTGAGGAGGGGATTTCCATCGGAGGGGATTTCAGGTGTGGCTGTACATTCATCTCGGCCATCATTCCTGGGTGGCTCATCACGACTGACTTTATCATTATTTTGCAGGTGCATTATTGTGTTCCATTGTTCCGTCTTTTGGGGGGGGGTTATGATTTCACCAAAACAGAGATGCTGAGCGTGGGTGTCTGTAAACGTGGACGTCCCCATCACGTATGGAAGAAAGAAGACCTTTGTGAGCAGAGGCTGACGTCGAAGGAGACGTGTAAGAGAAAACGGCAGTGTGGTGGAATGCTGTTTTGGGGGGGACACGCCCCTCGGTTTAAAGGAAGGAAGAAACAATGACACAAAGACACAGGCAACCTGATCAGTCCAAAAGACAGACAGAGACTTGACATGCTCGGATGTGGACCAAGTCAATATGAGATCTACAGAGAGAATGTTCTTAGTGTAAAGAATAACAGATGTTCATCTATTCAAAATCTATCTGTCACTAAATGATGTAGAGTCAATGCTATGGAAAGTGAAGGATGGTTGACTATCAACTAGCTAGTCAATTAGTGAGGTTGATTAGCTGATTAGCATCATTTTAGTGGTGGTATTCCTGTGCTTGTGTTACATTTCTAAATTTATCCCCTTAGAAAACATTGCTGGAGCCACCAAAGCAGTGATTGTGTAACACACACACACCACCATAAATGAAACAAATAAACATACATTTGTTAAAGCTGCGACCTGTAGCTTTCGCCTCTACTGTCATCTCGCCAACATAAAACTACTTCACATACTTTTTATTACGTATGTCAAATGAAGCCAAACTGACTTTTCACTGGAAATTGGACCCGACCGCTCAAATTTTAAATCATTACTATAAATGTATAATTGGGAATCACGGTAAGATCAGGATAAGGTTAGGAAATCGTGTTAAAAACTGATCTGTCTCATTAACTGATTTTTGTTCGTCAGATTGCAGCTTTAAATATCTGTCTATTGTCATGTATTATGGCTGTGCAGCTGTTTAACAATGCCCTGCTTGTTTCTGTGTCTGGAGAATGATGTCTTAAAGACCTGAGGTGTGAATTGTAAACAAAGAATTTATAATTGACAAATATTGAATTATGAAATGTAGACAGACCTTGTTGAGAAGCCCTGAATCATTTGCCCTCTAAAGCTGGCCGGGCCCTCACACAGGACAGTTGACTATCTCCAACATTCTTCCTCCTCTTCCATTTCAAATCCAGAGTTTCTTTGAAGACGACGACACTCGAATCCAGAACCTCACAACTGTTAACACACAGAAAGCATGAAGAACAGTTGCCGTGAGTCTGAGATATGAACAATGTTGGAAAATGTTTATTTTACGGCATTATCTGATGCAGCACGTTGATAAAACCACGAAGGGATGTTTATTGGACAACAGCGAGCGCCCATGGACGGCACAGCATCAAAGAGAGGAAAGCTGGTGCTAAGATATCTGTCCGACTTTCAGCTTTCCCTCGAGGGTTAAACATGACTCAAAGGCCACGGTTATCATCCGACTCAAATGAATTTCACAGAGCGCTGAGTCAAAGCGAGCATGAGAGCCACACACAGCGCGCGGTTCTCCGATGGCCCTGATGATGAAACACTGGTTCTAGATACCATCTTAAGTTTTTCCATTCTCAAAGGCTGCACTATGCGAGATTGGAACCTTGCCCATAATCCACCACCAGACAGGCGAACACAACAAAAGCCTCTGTTTTAATACAGCGCCCATTGTGCGATTTCATGTAAATACGTTGATGGTATTTTCAGGTGCATAGTGAACATTCCAGTGAGCTGTGCCAGAACCACACCACAGGTAACTATTTAAACGGAACACAAACAGGAACGCAGTGAAGACGGCATTAAAACAGCACAGGAGAACACAGGGCAGCACGGATAAAACAGATCCATGAGATCATAGTCCATGTGAATTCCATGCAGGGCTGTAAATTAACTTTATTCCTAACTTTATTCCTAACGCAGAAAAATACTTCGAAGAGATCTTGACGTCGTTTCAAACTGTGCTCAAATTTGCTAGAATCCGCTTAGTCCTAAAATCTTGATGATCTGCGCTATGATATTCACAATAATTATACGGTTTTATGAACTTACTGTATGTAAACAATTGTTAACGTTGCCAACATTTCTCCTGTTGGCAATTTCAAAAGAGACACATTTGAGACAAATGTGATATTTGCTGAACTCCATCTAGAAACACTGGTGAAGCTTTAGAAACTTCTAAGCAGTAACATTTTCCGCTGGGCGTGTGCGTGCTCAGTCACGGCCCCTAATGACTTCCTGTGTCATTCATTTGTTAATAAGGTGATACAATAAAAAAAGCCGTGATTCATATTGTTTTCCTACCACTCCACAGTAACCAAAGCCCAACAACTGCCACAGCTTAATCCCACTTCACATTTACAAAGCACATGTCAATGTGTAAGGCTGTTTTTCTCCAATTCCACAATGATGACATGAGCCATTTGCCCAAATAAGGTGGCATTGGGCGTGCGCTGCTCAAGCGAGCCTGAGGTAATGGTCGTGAATTCCACACATCTTACCTAATGCCCCTCAGCACTGCATAATCCCCCAGTTATCTCAGCCACTTCCTGATGTTGACCACAAGTGTATCAGCTGATGTGAGGGCCAGCGATCAGGCGGCCCAACGCCAGGCTAAAGCGAAGATTAGATTGGGGAAAACTGGGCAGCTGTGTTTTAACTTGCATGCTGAGAGCCAATGAAAAAGATATCCGGTCCCCTCTCTGCGTTCAGGGTTCGGGGGCGGCAGGCACTTGTCGTATTATCGGCGATGACATGTAGACCCTCGCAGTAAGAGGAGGCGATGCCTCCAAACAGACAGTTCAAGCTGCTGCAGTGTGTGGAAAGCATGGCAAGCATCTGATGAAATTTTATGTTTAGGGTGGAGCAAGCCTTTGGGATATGTGAAACGAAGGTACGTTAACCTCTAGAATGGTACAGACATGTCTATTTTAAAAATAGCAGCTCACACTCAGTGCTATTGCATGCCGTTTTAAAGCAGTCATGAACAGTGTTTACATATAAAAATTGCACACCACTATTGCAATGTCTAATCCCAGCTAACAATTTTAGGCAGTACAAACATTTCTATAACGCTCCCATTAGGTAACAAAAACGTTAAAACATTATTTTGAAAGTTCTCGGAATGTTTGAAAAGTCCAGGTTTTTTAGACATTGTATTAACGTTATTGCTTGGTTATAAAAACGTATCACAGAAACCAAAGAAAGCCATTGCACTAATGTTGGGAACGCTTTCCCTGGAAAAGACAAAAAGGGTGGAGGACCAGTCGCAGCAGATGTTCAGCTGTCCAGTGGTAAACATGAAGACTCTGGCAACAACAACGGAGATAAGGAAAGGAATGGAGCTTTCCGTAAAAAATCCCATGACTCATCCACAAGATTTACTTATCCCTGCGCCAGCAGACCACAGACAGAGCCTGTGAAGAGCCCTGGCCACAAACTGACCGGAGCGACTGAGGCTTCCATGCTGGACGTATGCCACTGCTTATAGGCAAGATTATATGACAGTTGCTTGAACACAAATCTTAGTGCTGTTCACACATTGTACACGATCTCTTTACTCACAGTAAACAAACAGGAGAGGATCTAGAGAAGAAATGCTGTCTCCCATCTTCGGGAAGTAACGACAGGTTAAAGTGGAAATAAATCAAACATACCAGTAATGACATTTTAAAGAGAAAAACATTAAAACACAAGTAAACACACAACCAACGTCATCTTATAGACAAGCCCATGTTAATATAAATGAGTTTTCAGAAAGAAATCTTCCCCAACAGGAACTAGAATAAAGTTTTCAAACGTTTCAAAAGGTTCAAAAACAACGTTTTTAAAAATGACAATTTAAGTCAGAGTAGGCAATTCGTTTCGGAAACATTTCTTGTTATGCTGGTTGAAAGTCTCTTCACATCCTGATCAATCACTCAATAAAGTGGTTTAAATATATTTATACATCATCTGTGAAAGGCGCAGGACCGTAAAATGTTTTCGATCCAAATGGCTTCCAAACGTTGTAGGCTTCATTTGTTTTGGAGGAGGCGTGGCTTTCGTTCTGAACAGAGAGCGACATCATATGTTTTCAAAGCTAGCTTGCTATTGGTAGCTTCTGCAAAAACTGATACCTTTAACTTACGCAGTGAGCACATCAGGCTGTCGCCTTGGCACCTTTAAAATTTAAGGCCGCAATTAAACTTAAGTTTTACATTTTAATAGGTTAAGGAGGTTGAGTTTCATTTTCTTAGTTTTTTATTTACTATTTTACGTCGGGCTCCATCAAAGCAGACGTGCATGTAACCATTCTAACTATTTTGGTACCCGTTTGACACAAGGTAACAGAAGCCCTGCTCACACACACATACAGGTTGTTTACTTGTGTAATAAGGGCCTGTTAGGCAGTGAGAAAATGGAAGGCTGGAATTTGCTCCAGCACCTGAAGATTAGCTCAACATTCCTGACTGGGGCTGAAGCAGGAATGGAGCAGCCATCCTGCCCTGATCCGTAAAAGGCTCAGACCCCTTGCCTGCTGTTGCATGTTCACGTCAGGTATGGCGCAGGGCAAGCGTACAGAACTCTGCAGGTCAAGGCCTCTGTGTGCATTTGACTAATCTCTAGGTATGAGTGATTCCGTCAATCACGAAGGCAGTCGCCCGGGCCTACAGCACGGCACTTTTTATTAAGAGGGTTATACAAGCTCGTGGCGAGGACGCTGAATGCCTTCGCCCTCTTACGCAGATTTGCCTATCTACTTTAAATATGTTTGTTTGATTCCGCAGAGGTCACATACCTCTGGAATTCTCCAGTAAGTCTCTTTAGCTGAGAATGTTGGCTGGGAAAAGGTGCCGTTTTGTAGCTCGACACAACAGCAGAAACGAAACGAACACGATTAAGCCAACAGCTGTAGACCCAGCTAACGTTGTTTATAAGTTGTAAGAATGTTTCCATTAACTAACCAAAACAAAAAAAATAATTTTGATGAACGTTCCAGAAGCGTTCAAAACGTCCACCAACTACTAAAGAATACTGCTTTTGATACATGCGACATAACGTTATAAAACATTCCACTAACATTACTGCAGCAACATTTCCTGATAACTTTGAGAGAACTTTTACAGAACATAACGTTAGCCAACGTTCTGAGAACATTCCCTGTTAGCTGGAAATACACTGTTTATTTAAATTTAACGATGTAAACATAACATACCGTTACAACTTTTTAAGCCACGCAGTGATGAGCCACAAACTGTCTTAAAGCAACAGGCATCATTTCCATGTGCGCGCAGTAATGACACGGCGTCACATGCACTGCTTATATGCTATGGGAATGACCATGTTGACAAAGGAGAATATTCCATTTCATGTGCTAATTGAAACACACAGAGAGATGCTCTTCATACAGCTTGTACTGAAATGTTATGCAAGTTGTCTCTTATAAACTGGCTGCCTTCATCACTTTCAAGTTGAATCAGTGTCAGTGGCTGGATGTGTTGACACAAAGCAGGGTGAAGGTCTAGACATCTCAGACAGATAAACAAACACAGAGCAGACCCTCCACAGCTGATGCTGGGCAGAACACTTCCCATGTGGATGTGTCTCCATCCTATTTCTGCTCACTACTGTCTCCCAGCACCAAAAACATCATCGCCATTACACGGCAACCCGCAAACAAACAGTG
>JAZGTI010013289.1:0-14974 GCA_036877585.1 Botia kubotai
GTGTAATAACACTTACTATGACCCCTATCATTTTGTCTCGCCACATCAAGCAATGGGCTTTCGGGGTGGCTGTCACCCTCCATTTCCGTCAATGGGCTTTGCCATTCAAAGGAATATGACATAGCTGTAAAGCAATCTGGCCCGAATTAATTTGAAGACGCTGTCCAATGAATCAGATTCAAATGCGGGGGCATGTTTTCACGTGCCTCATTCTGAGATGTCTCTGGCTTGTCAAAGTAAAAAGATCCCCCTTTTAAGGGATTGAATATGTACATAAGCACCCCAACTTTACATATGCAAAACGTAGCCAGACACAAAGCAGACGACACAATCAAAAATGCCATTTGCCTTGTAAGCAGAGGCACCTTTCACACGCAACTTTCATTTTTACGTTATGAAAAACAGATGTGCTCATGACTGTTGACTAAATGCATGAAATCTGAATATTTCATATATTATTTGAGTACACTTGTTTTAAAGCAATGCTTTAGTGCGACATGCCCCAAAACTTAAATAGACAGACAAAATTAACACACACAATTTGTGTGTGCAATTAATTTAAGACTTTAAAAATTATGATTGAAAAGATTCATTCTGGTCTTGTTGTTTTATTCTTTCTTTAACAACGCACTTTATAATAACATAATATTAAAATATTACTGCTAAATACTAGTACACCTTTTAAAATATCAGCATATATAACATACTGTAATAATCAACATGATGCTCCCATTAATTTTCAATGTGTCTGTGTCCATCTGAATTTTGGATTTTCATTTGGTTATGGCAAATTTTAAAATATATAATTTCACACTAATATCACATTTAAATTGATAGAATGCAATGAAATTAAGTTTGAAATGTTTCTAGGTAATTTCATGTAATTAAACTGAACAAGCAGGTAAAATTTATTATTGGATTTGTTTGCTTAAAAATGTATTTACAAAAACATCTGTACGATTGTACAACTGAATCTCTGACCTCTAAAATTGATTGTAGATGCTGATGAGAATTTTCTTTGAAATCCAGAGTCATTTTATAATCATCATGCAGATGAAACTTTATTTGATCTCCATGTGTAGATACAGGCAGAGAGACTTTTGTGCATGTTTCGTTAGATGTAAACACTCTGGTGTGAGGTTATTGGCTTCTGTCTGTCTGTGTGTGTGTGTGTGTCCAGAAGTCTCATCAAGATGAAAGCTTTGTCATGTTAATGCATTTCATAGCAGAGCACCTACACTCATTTTTTCTCTGTCCATTGCCACGCTGGTCCACGCTCTCCACCCCCTAGATTTAGCCCCTCTCGAACCCAGAGTCTCTCAAACATTTTCCCCCTGAAATCAAAGAGCTATAGTAGTACTCCAGCTCTTTAAGAGTCGAGCCTGCCTGCCACCAAAAGACAGACACATGCACACACGCCACCTCTTCTCTATATTCAAAGAATGGTGAGATTGAGCTACAGAGGAGAAACACTCAGAGATAAAAAGGCACAATGGAGAGCAGCCTACAATCAAATTGAGACGCAGGCCAGGACAGATGGGACCCTGGTATTAATTGTACGGTGGTCTATTCACAGAGGCACTGGTTTCCTGCAGGAGTGAAGGGCCTTCAGTCCTAGGAATACATGTATAAAGTTTGGATGGCTTTCAATATTCATAAGCAAATCATGCTCCGGGTACTTCTGATTTATTCCTCAGCATTGTAGTTGTGTCATTTCATTCGTATGTTTAACTTCTGTATTTGTTTGACACATTAAGATGAAAGGTTGATCAAATAAGATTTTAATTCAATTAAATTTGTTTTATCTTATTTTGACCATACTATATTTTTAAAAGTGTAATGTCATGTACTGATTTATTCATTATTCACACCTTTTGTTATCCTAGTTCATGTGTATAATTTTTATATAAAAACAAATGATCCGTTCGTAGGCTGATTTATGTGAAGTTCTGTTTATTTTGATTTCTCCTGGCTCACCGGAGACAACAACACTGGCTCATCCAATGAAGTGAATGTGGGGCGGGACTGTTTATCTGTTTATCCAACCAATGGCAGGTGGGAAAGTTTAGGAAACCTGTTTGAAAACAATGATTAGTTTTAAAAATTTGATGAAGTTTTCCAAAACGGCATAAAGTAAAACCATACAGATTAAGCAATGCTATGATACTATTCAAAATATTACAAAATAATTCAGTTGTCACAAATTAATATTATTGTAAAATCCTATTCTTGCATCATGACAAAACTGTGATTTTGAAAACTGATGAATTATAATTCATCAATAAGTATATTACTGTATTATTATTACTGTTATTTTTAATATTCTTGTTCTTGCAAGTTTCAAGTTTAGAATTATACATCTTTTTGATTATATCTATTCAATTATGAATTGTATAATAATTGATCAATTTTTCAAACTGAACCAATTGCCAACATTTTATTCTTTATAAAGATTTATAATCATTCTTGCTGTTTCTCTATATAATGTTTACTGTGGTCATTATGAGTCTCAGTTCAGGACTTGAAATGGATAAAAGCGCGAGTTACAGTCACAAGAAAGCCACGTTTCCAACTTAACCCTCAATTAGAGAAGTGCACCAACTTACCTAATGAGCCACGCAGCTCGGCAGATGCCTGCGACTTTATTCCCAGTGGGTAATCGTCTTACCAAAATATATATCAAATTAATTTTTGATCTGTGTTGGCGTCATGACAGAACATCCCCTCTTAAACTTTTAAACCAAAGCAAGCACATATTAAACACCCCCCCGCTCATTTCTCATTACTGTACCGGAATTTAAGTTGAGCAAAAACAAATAAACAAGTTATTTGCATGAGAAATATTACAGCTTTAGAACTATCATTAGTGAATTTGTATAATAACACAATCTTCCCTCAGAACAGAGTTCTGTTTCAAGCACTCGCATAAGAAGATTAAAGTTTTATTTGATTCACTCTCCTTTTTAAACATACTGTACATGCTGTTGTTGAAACAAATCTTGAAAAGCGTTTGTTTCAGTGAAGTTTTACTTTAGAGGTTGTTTTTGTTGTACTTTAGTCCTTTTTTAATTCATTCGTTTATTTTAAATGGTAAACTTTAATACTTCGATTTTTCTTTCCACAACGTTACATTCTCTGAGATCAGACCTTGAGCACATCTCGTGGTGGCTTTGAAGATTTAGCTAAAGGGATAGTTGATGTTTGCATGTAAAGGGATTTTGGAGAAACAAAAGCAAAAGTTTAAAAGTTTAAGAAGATGAACGGATAATATTTCCCATCAGGCCTGCTGTTCGCTCATAAAGAAAGTGATTCTGCGCTTTCTCACTCTGTGGCTCATGAAAATCGCCTTTCTTCTGCCCCTGATCTGGTCCCCAATCATGAAATTACACAGTGTCTTAAAGAGGTTAAAGATTATTAGATGACTGTGGATGCATTAGCCTCCTTAAAATCTGCACAAAGACGCTGTGCACTTTCATTTTTTATAATTAAAATAACGTTTTCATTTATTCTTTGATAAGTAGATAAGCGTTCCTGGTCACGGCTGTAAGAACAGAGCCTTACAGAGAGATTGTTCTTGGAAACTGGACAAAATGGCCATCGGTGAACAGGTCCTTATAAAATAATCTGACAGTTGTATTTGACTGGAATATGATCTTTGTACTATAGAAGACATATAGCATGATATTTAATCTAAAGATTTGTAGTGTACGTGTGGTAGACACTTTACAGGCACGTATGGCAGCATATGGTAGCATGACTACACACTGATTTTTGACACACTATTATACACACATTAAACACAACGTGTGCTAGATATCGTATGAGTTCCCTTATACAAATAATAATATTGACTAAAAAATCATTGACATGCATGAATTTAAGAAATTGTAGTTTTATCATTTTAATCTTTGCTATTGTAATTAAATCTCGTACACCTTCATTTACACATTTCCACACAGCTGTGTGAGGTTCTGAAGAGAGCAAGACAGTTTACATTAGTGAATACAGATGGTGACAGCTGCACAGGATGTGTGTATGGATTTGTCTTCCTCTGTACAGTCAGTCATTTGTCTTACTCTCTCCTGCGTTATGGTGCCCAAACATATGCCTGTAAGCAAACTCTTGTTTTCTCCTTTTGGGTTTTAGGCATTACCAAAGTTGTTATAATTGAGATATTCCAGTCTCTCTCTCTCTCTCTCTCTCTCAGGCAGAGGTCTCAGACAGGCCTTTAGTGTAACGCAGTATGCGAGCAGCTCTGTGGTTTAGCATGGACGGCGTGTATGATGTCTTGGTGCAGGTGCAGCACTCAGAGTGAATCTGCTGGCTCTTGGGCACATACCAGCAAGCATGACGTTTCTTCTGCCTGGAATACTGCCTCCACAAGAAGTTTATTAAGGCAAGCGAGTGGCGTTATGCATCTCTGTTTGACATTTCAGAATTACAGCACAGGTGTTTCAACTTAAAAGGGTCTATTCATTCCTGCCAAGCCGGGTGACAGGAAGGTCCGCGGGGGCCACGCGGGGACAGAAGCGATGAGTGCGCGGCAGAGCGCTCGTAGGGTGTTTGAATGGATGATCGGTGAAAACAGTCGCCCCGTACCCTGAGGGATCAGACCCAATGATGGTCTTTCTGCGGCTGCTTACAACATAATGCATGTGCTATTGGTCCGGAGTGATAATGTGCTTTCTGCACTCTTTACTCTCCCTTTATCTGGAGGAATGAATCAAATAAAAGAAGAGAAACAAGATTTTCGACCCATTGCTTTTGATTAAGTGATTTCACATGCAGAGTTCCCAGGCTCGGCAATATCTCTAATGGTCTGGAAAAACAGGAGGGAGAGGGAGACAAAAGGAAAGCTTTGGTCAGCCTTGCGCAAGGAACATTATCCAGGGGTATTTGTGGGAGGGGGGGTGTATTTGGGTGGATGGTGGGGATGGGTGGGGGTTTAGTTGTTAAGAACTTTAAAATCTGCTCTCTTTGCTTTCTTAAAAGCTAGTTGGTGAATTATGGTTAAGTAGGCTTTGGGTTTGGGGCTTTTAACACATAAAAACATTAAAACAATGCAGATCTTTAAAGCCAAGTGTGTGATCTATTTGATAAAATATGAACCCAGTACAGTGAATCCATCCGATGTATTATGGATCAGTTGCATTGCATGATTTATAAAGCATTAATATAAAAAGGATTTGTAGCCGTTTTATGATATATTAATTTAATATGGTTTTACACACTCTGAACAGTATAGCTGATTAATCAGGCCAGTCTTGGATAACATGTTGCACTTATTACATGTAATTGTAGTTTAATTATATAGTAATAACAATAAAAAATGTATCCACAAGCAACTCTATGAAAATATCCACTAAGCACGAGGAGTTCATTAGCACTGAAGAGTTAATTAGGAAAACAATGTAATATATAAAAAGAGTCAGAAAAACATATTTCATTTTAACAAAAGGTATTATTTTCAGCCATAAATTCACTGGCATGAGCTACAAATGGCATTTTGTCATGGAGAACATGAAAGTTACACAGATAATTTAAAATACTGTATATTATTTATGTGAGTCTATAATGCTGTTTCTCATCATGTGTGAATTTCATACACAACCAAGGCGTCCAAAAAAAACAACTTTTCTCTACAGGCAATCACAAGTGTGTTTGGAAAAGAACATTACCGGTAATTATGGCAGGCAATAACTGTAATGATCAGAGTGGGACCATTACAATGCAGAGGAGCAATTAGAAGTTAATCAACTAAAAGGTGGTGAATAATTATAATAGCAATTGAGAGGTTCCTCCCGGACGATATGCCCTGCTCTGTTTCTTAAAACGCCACAGCAACGCTTGCCAACACTGCATCACGACAGCTGATTCCGAGCTCAATTTTAATTTTAAAGCCGTTTATGTGCTGTTTCGCTTGCAGCTGAGCTTAATGTCTCTGCTTCACTCTCAAATGAATTGCAGGGATATTTACAACTGAACCGCGAGCTACATCTTCCTGTCTGTGTGTTTTCCCAGCCCTGCAGAGGATGGTCGTACAGTAATTGCCGTGCATTTGAGATGAAAGGGGTTGTTTGTTTGCAAGTGGGTCTGTGTGTGCATGTGTGTGTGTGTGTGTGTATGTGTGTGTGTGTGTGTGTGCATGTGTGTGTGTGTGTGTGTGTTTGTACAGCGAAATGGAATTGGTTTATGTCGTATATGTCCAATGAGACTGAACCTTAGGCTGCTGTAACTCACACACACGTGTACATCCACACGCACAGTACTAATGGTCTGTCTGACAGAGGTAATAACTTGTTGTGTTTAATTGCATTTGTGTATGAGGTAAAGAATTGACTAATTAAGAAGAAGTAATCAGTGCAGCAGCACTAGGAAAAGCGCATCTATAATTAAAGCAGGGAATGCATCAGTGTTTGGTGAAATTAAGCGAGAGTGTTTGTAAACAAGCACAGAGAGCTAATAAGCCCTGAAACATACTTCACACGAGTACACGACCATAAGATGCTTCCAGCAAGCTGGATGTCATTGTGCTGAAAAGTGTCCGAATTCATTCTAATGTCATTCAGACAGAATATCAATACAGAATAAATGCTGTACACAAGTAAGCAAACGTCAAATACTTCTGTCTATGCCAGTTCAGTTTCATACGTCATTGCATTTTAAAAACATTTCACTAAAATTATCATGCTGATAATACAACTTATAATGACACATTTTGAAATTAATTAGAAAAGCGTCCGCTATGCATTTACATCCGTGTAAATCACAGTTCCACAGTGTTAATGCATGAGTGTTCATCATGCAGCGTTATAACACACAAGCGCTCTCACCTGCGATCTCTTGTCACTCAGTGTCTGTTTCCACCCACCGATCAATGCTAATTGTCATTTGAGTGTTTATTCTTTGCTGTTATTGAACCCCCCCCCCCTTCCTTTCGGCCACTCCAATTTGTGAGGTGCTGTTAAAAGTAGTTTATGGGTCCGTTTGACTGCGGGACCTGGAGGGCAAGAGCTTAATGAATCTGTCAGGGGCTCCTCTGACTGACACGACAGGCTAAGTGATACATGCGATTGCGATTGACTCCCTAATTACTGCAGTGGTGATGTCTAGAAGGACATCAGGGCCAGAGGTTAATAGCACTGGACAGCTCTCTCCTGCTCTTTTTCTCTCTCTCTCTTTCTGTCCTCCCCCGACTGCTGTCAATAGCTGCCGTGGCGTCTGTCAAGGCCACGAATCAGACCTGATCAATCAGAACACAACCATGCTGTTCGACCCGGCGGTGACTGACAGTCTGCTGTATTGCCATTTTATTTCCTTTACCGAGACATCGTAAATAGCTTGATTAGCTGAGACGAATTCAATTCACTAACTGCAATAAATCCTTTTGTGTTGCTGGTAAACATTTAATGTTAATTTGCGAACAGCTTGAAATAATCATTTTGTCTTTCTGCAGGGGAGTAACTGAAATAATGACACTACTAAGTTTTGCTTGGTATTGTCAGTAGTTGCTTTCGAAAAAGTGTAACTTTCTAGCAACATGCCACTTTTTTGAAGAGTAACACTCTGTTGATTAATTTTGTCACATGCAGCTCAACAGCCAATCGTGTTAAAGCAATAATCAAATGACTCTTCTAAATGCTCCTCTCTCTCTTGTGAAGCATTGGGAAGTCCAAATCATTTTAAATGTAAATCTTTTTAATAAACTGTTTGTTCAGATTAAAGACATTCAAATAAAAGTTCAGTTCACATGAAGAGAAAAGCACTATACAAATAAACTGAATGTAAACAAATTAAACTGAAAATTAAACTGAATGACATCACCCTGTTGGGATCAATATTGTTTTTGTGCCAGATAAATACTATAAGAAAATGGCAACTAGTTATGATATGTTGAAAATAATATTGCCTGCTTCAGTATCTTAAATGATGGTAGTTATGCTGTAGTCAGTAGCCTTTAGTTGCACTGCAGATAAACACTCAATATACACTCAGGAAAACAGATACTCATAATTAAAATGTTAAAGGTTTAAATTGGAAAATCATTTATGTTGTTTAAATCACTTAATTGGTCAACGTTGAGCAGAAGTAAATAAAAAGATGCTCTGGTTTATTGAACACAGGAACACAATACTCTTTCATTACTGCTTTCTTTGCTATAATTCATTTTTATGAGTTTGTTGCTGGCCTAACAGCCGTTTGATGAATCAGGTGTCATGCACGTGGTTGAGGACAATCGGAGTGGACGTCAGGCACTGAAGGTGCTCCTCATAGGAGCTGCTCGCCCCGGGTTCAACAGTAATGAAACGCTCTTTCCAAAGTGTCTGTGTGGATGTGAATATCTGATATTAGAATGAAGGAGAAATCAGATGATGTCAGTCAAAATAATAATTCATATTTGATGTTTAAGAATCATGCCTCATATATAATAATGCATTATTTGTATTGTTTATATTTTCTCTTCGTCTGCTGATTGAGTCCATAAGAGTATTTCCCAAGTTTCTAATGCAGCCTTAGTGTGTGTTTACCTAGGAATCAAATATAACAAGCTATCTAAGACTAGATCTTGTGTGTGTGTGTGTATGTGTGTGTGTGTGTGTGTGTGTGTGTGTGTATATAGGCCGTACATGCTGCCAGACAGGAAGCTGATAGACCTCACTTGTGAATACCACAGAGGAAGACAAATAATTAAGCAAATTTTGCCAATCCTAAATGTTACAGTTTGTGATAGCCGGAGGCAGCAAAATGCGATTAGCAAAAGCGGGTTAGAACCCTAAAAGAGGAGAAAACGCTGGCGTTATAATTGAACAAACATGGATGCCCCAGATAATGTGTGCCAGGCGCTGTCATGAGGGAGTTTATAATGAAGGAAACAAGACATTATTGTGCCACAAAACATCCAACAAGTAATGTAACAATGCCTCGAAATACCTGATGTGAAGATAGGCCACACAATTAGAACAGCATTCGATTATAAACTACAGCGCAACCTGTTACGATATTACAGTCAACCTTAACTGTTCTCATACTGTATTAGCAATCAACATTATAGCAGAGCCAAAGTGTTTCTTGTTGCTGATGGTATGTCTTACTAATGTGCCAAGTATTGATCTGTTATTGCTGTTTTCTGTACTTGTTGTTCTGTGGGTTTTGTGATTTGGAAACCAAGACCAAGTGTATGTACAAGTAAACTAAGCAGCACCGTGCAAAATCCAGGCTCTGAAAACTCTGTAAGCTTCTAATGTAATGTAACAATCCATAAAAGCTATTCAGAGCTTCTGCAGAGTAGCCCAGCCCACACTTACCAAATTAGTGAACTAAAATCTTCTCGTATGTATTAAACATCAAACATGGATGAGAATTTATTCATTATGGAGGTAATTTCCTGTGTGTCATGCTCTTCTCATGTAATATGTATCATGATTTTGTTGCATTTCACAGTATCTTTATTTTCAGTGTTGACAGAAATCACGTGTGATTGGACTAAAGACGTAATTTCGAACTATGCAAATTCAGCTCTAATTCAGCTGTTGAGTGTTCTTGGAAATTAACACCTTATTACTAGTCCTCAGTAAGTGCCCAGTGTATTGATCAGAATGTTTAGTAACACTACTGAGTGTGTATAGAATCTTTCCTGGTTCTGAGTCAGATGGAGAAAGAGAGAAAGAGAGAGTCAGGCCAGCTTGCTGTTAGGGCTGCAGATTTATTAGACACTAGGAGCTGCCAGATCCATGACCCCTAGACAGAATGCTGTCTGCTGGCCCCTAGCCGCCCCTCCCTGACTAAAGCTCCTGGCTGCCCATCACTCGCAGGGATATGAGTTGCAATGGCAACTGGGGGCCCTTGTCCTTGGGTTTATAGGCTCGGAGTTGTCAAAAGGACCTGGCTATAGTGAGCCTCCAAAATCAATTTCAATCAGCATGTAGTGCAATATTATCAAATGTCAAGTGCGACCAGGTTCTGTGCTTTGAAAATTATCCCTGACAGCCTTTTGGTGACTTAATTAAGTGCACAAAAGAAAAAAATGAAGAGGGGGTGAAAAATCAAAATATCTCAATCACCTAGACTTATTTGAGGTTGACTGGTCATATTGACATGTTGGAGAATGATTGCATCTACGGGGAATGTACACAGAGAACTGGGGATGGGGGTGGGTTGGCGGGAGAGTTGGGGGGTTATTGATGGGTCTTCATTGGGCCTGGCTTTTCTTGATATTGAAATGATTCATGTCTAAATAAATCATGTTTCGATTTGTTTGTAATTGCGGCCAATCGATAGGGGCCTCAGGACAGACACTTGGGGAACACCGTTATTGCACCACAAGGGATTTGATGTCCAGAATCATTTGGTGGATCTTTAAAGAGAAAAAAGCCCCTGATTGCTCCAATAACTAAACCCAGGCGTGTTTTACATACATTTATGGGTAACGGATCAGAAGAAAAGGCAAAGGGAAATGTAAAGTGAGTTGTACAAGCTGTCAGGTCAGTCTAGTAAAATGCACATAAGCGTGACAGAACCAATGACAGACCTGCATGTCCATGAAGAACTGCCAAGTGCAGTAATTGACTCAGTGGCTGTCACACATTGTTACATTGTTATACTTGAATGTGAAAAGTGTCAGATACAGTCAGTGGCTAAAAGGTTAAACAGGTAGATACATAGGTTGCACTTGCCAAATACACAGCAAAGAGTGCTGGGTAGAATAACAGACCTGTTCTTTCCCAAAGGACTCAGTTGTCCTTTAAAGATTCTGTCCTGTAGTTCTAATGACAATTTTCTGCTGTTAAACAGAAAGATTTAATTAGTTGCTTTTATATTTAATACATTATATTTTAAAAACCTTTTAGTAGAAAAAAAACGTTTTCAAAGTTTTACAATTTTAGGAAAGCTACTTTAAGTGTAACCACTGTGAAGTTAAATGGATGAGGATGATGGTTTATAATTACACCATTATAATGGTGTAGTTATTACATTTATAATAACAGGGTTTATAATAACAGGTTATTACATAACAATAAAAAGCATGTTAATGAGCACTTGTGTTTACACTGAAATGAAGATTTTACATACATGCAGTTACATATTCAATAGCTAATGGTATGCTTAGCATGTCCATACATAGACTTCTATGTTAGTACAGCAAACGTGAAATATGGATTATTGTAGATGCAGACAAATCGATCACTTTCATTTTACCTCAAAAGCTGGTGGTTATAAATATGATCATAGATTTTCCCCAATAAAAATTACTTTCCTGTCAAAGCGACTGGAAATATTACTCTACAGCACAATATGCTGTCCAGCAAACTGTAATGGAGTGAAACATGTCCAGAATTAGATCTAGATAAAGATGATTACTACTGCTCTCTTGAGACAGCAGTGTACATCCAAAATAGCTTCAATTCATTTGTCTTATTTAGTCCTTTAAGGTCATTTTCACCTTATTCTGATGCTTGTCAAGAAGAATCTTTTTGCACAGTTTTTACATTAGCTTTATAAAACAATGATAGTATAAATAAAGAGTTACCTTTGCAAGCAAACCAGTCAATCAATAAACAAATCAATAATATTCTTAAGAATAACATTTTTAATTTTTTTGGGCAATCTATTTTTTTCTTGCATATCATCACCACATTTCAAAACAAACATAAATGTCTTAAAATAAAATGATTTGTTCCGAGCATGGTTAACATTAATGCAGCTAAAATTACAAGTTTATCCCTGACAGTAAGACTAAATAGTGATCACTGTTTTATGACTACTTAAGATCAATTATGACTGCGCATTAGTGATTAGTTCTTGTAGTCTGAATGGCTGAGTATGTTTGTGATGGACTATTGTAATACTCAATTACTGTTTATTTAAACAGTATGTGGAACAGTTTGCATTTTATGCATTTGTGTGTTTAATCCAGTGAGTGCTGTCCAGTTATTATCTTCGTAATTATAAACGCTTCTTAAATGTATTTTGTGCATTTTTGAGCATGTTGTGTGAAGAATACATCTTATTTAATGTGAAATGTTAATATGCCATTCCCAATGTAATGAACGTTATTTCACCAAGTAAAACATGTTCATGATTCATCATCGTTGCTGGTCCCTGAACAACATTTCTATCAACCAATCAGATTGTAGTATTTGGTTTAAGGACAATGTTAGGTGTAATATTGGGTTATTGGCCAGGACCAATACACAATGTTGATCCAGCAACACATCTTTAAAGTTACAATGACTTTTCAGGCTCCCAAAACTGTTGTTGCATAAGTGAACATCAAAAGGTATCACTAACGGTATCGTGCAAATACAGTAACGGCACAAACATGGCAACAAAATTTGTAAACACAATTCTGACTGAGGTTTTAAGTGTTACTTCCGTTGTATATCAGCTTATGCTGATTGCTAGAATATGTACACAAATAGCTCGTTTAAACAACATTCGTTTATCGTTTGATTCTGGCAGTAAAAACGACAGGCAAATAGCACTGAGCTTTGTACAATTGTACAATTTAAATAAAATATTGAGTTTCAAAAGAATGACAGAAGGTTAATTTATTTAGAAGCTGCATTATTTCTTAGCATTTAGAAGCTGTTTGTTAATATTTGCAGCTGTACTATGTGTGTTATTGTATGAGATGATAGACTGATAGCGTTTGTGTGTTTGTGTGTCTTTGCTCCACACCCAGAGGTGCTCTGTGTAAATAAGCGTGCTTGTTTTCCCACAGGCAAACCAAAACACAGATAGATCACCTGCTGCTTTAGGTCATCTCCAGAGAGAGAGAGTTTACCGTTGTCCCGCTCGCCCACAGCCATCATTTACTGAGTCCTGTTCCGAGTGTGTTTCGGATGTGTAACGCTAGCCAGGCCGTCACACACACACAATAAAAAGACAAACCTGTAGCCAGGAGTGTGATGTGTTCAGATAGCTATGGAGAGATTTATGTTGTAGGTTTGGTATATATTTCAGACAGAGTGACTCTGTACTCCTCCTGCAACTTTATTTTACTTAAAATCCTTTTAATGATAGTAACTTTCATAATACATTTCTCATGTTTTATTATCGTATATGGTGGCATTAAATATGCATTATACAGACGTCAGGCCCTTCAGGGACAAACTAATCCCAGAATGCATTGCAACAAACCTAGTCAAAAGTACTCAGAATCACTTTTTCTCTATTTAGTTATAGTGAGTTTTGTGCAGCATATTTTTTCCAACAAAAGATTTATTGGCAATAATTTTTTTAAAGGATATAATAAACTTTTAAATATCGCTTAATAAAAAAAGATCTTGTAGTGTTTAGCTCCAACAATATGAAAACAAACCTGAACCTGCTAGTTGATGTCTTCAGGGTTATCTGAACATTTCAGACAGGTGTGTCAGAAACAATTGCCAGCAAATATCAATAAAAGTATCATGATATTATGCCCACAGTGTATATCATGTATATTTTGTATATACATTAACTGTTTTACAATCTGGTGTAGACTTTGCTGTTATTCTTCTTATGAGGCACTTAGCACTGTACAATTACTCTCACAGATCATTCCAGGTTTACTTAAAACTTACCATTATTGCACAAGATAATTGTGTATTTAATTAATTAAAACATCAATACCCTTTTGTTTTCTAAACCCGTATAACTGTCTGTGTGGAATACAAGGAGAGAATACAAGAAATATCATAAAAACACTACATCAGAATTTATCAGACTGATGCAAAAAGAACAACCAGCTGACCCAAACCTCCCCTAAAACCAGCCAACAGAAGTTTTCTTAAAGTGTTTGGTAAAAAAGTAACACATCTGACCTCATTGTCTCTTTATTAAAAGTCAGGTGCTAAGGTTCAGAGATTCTTCAGGCTACTAACAACTTCCCATCCATTTAGATCCTCACCACACACACACACACACACACACACAAGATCCTCACCTCTCCTTATGCACTCCACATTACCATCACTAAATGCACACATCACAAACACACACACACACACACACAAGATCCTCACCTCTCCTTATGCACTCCACATTACCATCACTAAATGCACACATCACAAACACACACACTAAGAAACTGAACATCTCTAATGGATTAGAGCTGCATTATCCTCTTTGTCTATGCTTAAAAATTCATCAGGCCATTAGTCAAGGCCTCTTGGTGCCGTTAACTATTGTCCAAAGGGTTAATTATCCCGTGTAAGCCAAATCTCTTAGATTTAAAACAGAGGTACTCAAATTAATAAGAAATATGTTATTGTAGAACACAGGATCAGTGGCTTTATGATTAATGTAAGTGACAATTTTGAATTCAGTGTCTCATTACTGGAATGATATGTTGGCCTGATTAGACATTTTCTTTATAATATAAAAGTTAATTTAAAATTATTATATACTGTACAGGCCTATATAACCTAAACAATAATTTCCCAAATTAAAAACTCCAGACCAGTGTTATGTTACATCTCTGGAAGTGTATACATGTGTACACAGATTAAAAGTGCATCCCTTTACCGCTAATACAACACAATGCACGGAGAATACTTTACATTTCAGGGTCAAAGAATAATCCAGTGAGATGAATTCTGGGTAATTTTAGGAGGTTATTTGGCACTGATGTCTATAAGGTCACAGCACATATTTAGTGGGTTGGCTTTGTGAGAGCTTTAAGACTTTAGGTGGGTTTTTCCTCTGTACTTTATAGTAAGGGCAGTTTGAGCAGGAGTTTATGGGATGTTTGAACTGAATGAGGGCACAAAGGCCAAAAGCTCCACACACATGAACATGCTGGTACTGCTGAAGACAAACGAGATTTGGAGAAGATTTGGTCCCATGTCGACTTCAGACAATCAGTTTAGGAAAGTGAACTGGGTTTCATCAAACAGTCATAATAAACAATGTAATATAAACAAAAAACAGTAATTATTGATTTATATAATTTAATAGATATTTAATAAATATTGATATATAATTATAATAA
>JAZGTI010013290.1:0-14974 GCA_036877585.1 Botia kubotai
ATAGATATATAATAGAATTGAGATTGGTTTGTATATTTGCATGTCAACATCTTTTCAAATAAGTGTATTCATGTAGAATAATGAGTGAGCTTTGACTAATCCAGATAAAAGTAGCTGGACCTGTTACGCTGCAGTGAAAGCCAGCTGAGTCATACAAACACTGCACCGTTTTAAAAGACAAGCTAGTTTTTTTCACGTAATTCTGTGTCATTTACAGGTCTGCAGGTGTGTAAACATCTAAACTTGTGTGTTGTTGAGTAAAGACTGGACAACAGCATATTGTTGTCAGATTGATATGTGTGTGTATATTTTATTTCTGATTGTGTGACTTTATAGTGGGAATATTTGTATGTCCCCAAAGAGGGAAAAACAGTAATATTACAACTTCTGCAGTTGCTTTATTTAGAACTTACTGCTACCCAGCTAACAGAAAATGTTTTTAGAATGTCAGTGAACATTCTCTCACTGTTCTGTCAAAGGCATCAAAAACATTCTTGCAGTAACATTACTAGAATGTTATTAGTTTCAACTAGAGTGAAAAGTTACTAGGCATTAAAAATTGGCTATAGAACTTGTATTATTACTGGAGTCATGATGAAAACAGTGTGTAAATAGACGATAGTAAATAGGATTTTGTATTTCCCGCATCGATAGTACAGTCATCGTCCGCGAGAGATTCTCAGCAGTATCCCGAATGACTCGCTTCAGAAGACTGTGTGTTCATCCCCGACCGTTTGAGGAAACTGCTTGATGCCACCGGCGGTCATGTTGAAATTGAAAGATTTGCTTTCATTTTCCTATTTAATAAAGTACATGTACAATTTGTTTCAATACATTTGTATTACAAATATGGACTTTATTACCAATTTTAATGCCTTGTTACTTTTCACCCACCCTGTATATTTACATTTACATTTAGTCATTTAGCTGACGCTTTTATCCAAAGCGACTTACAAATGAGGCCAAGGAAGCAACTTCAGAAACATTATTCTTGTTATTTTAACATAGTAACATAGTTGTGTACCGCCCACATGAACTGAGAACCACAAACACTGATTAATGTCACTTCATGGGACATTAAGTGGAAGTGGTTGTTCTTAACAACCTGATATTGTTAACTGGGTATTTCTTAGTAAGTTTTCTCTCAACCAGCCAATATCATGTGGCATGAGCAGCCGACTAACCTCGATTGGCCCAGTCTGCCATGCCAACCCGCTCCACAAACTGGTCCTGCGCAGCCCCCACAACCACTGGTGAGTACAGCGCTGTGTGTGTGCGGTTCAGTTTTGCTTCGCATACAATCAAAACACAGTAGAGCAGGTCTGTGTTCAATACACATAAAGCTGTATCATTAGTACAATCTGTGGTATGCTATTGATAACCACAGAAAATAACTGACTGTTCTTCAAGTGTTGTCCATTGGCTTTCAATGGTTGTTTTGTTGTCAGACTGTGCCCTTTGACATGCATCTGACCAGTGGAGCATACAACAATATGGTCATTACCATCAATGGAGAAGTCAAGCCAAAGGCTAAACAGTAAGTACAGAGATTCACTCATAATAAAGTACATCATAGATTAAAATGTGATAGGACGATCTGATATCATTGTTATGTTGACCTTCTGTAGATCGTCATGTAAGGGGTTTTGAGTGCCCTTGATTATTATTTTTTGACTTCTGTATGTTTTTGTGTTTTTTCCCTCTGTTTAGCTTCACTGTCGATCTAAGTAAAGGCAAAGACATCGCCCTGCATTTAAACCCTCGCTTCAATGAAGAGGGAAAGAAAGTGATCGTGAGAAACAGTCTGATTGGAAATATCTGGGGCCGGGAGGAGAGAGAGAGCCCCTCCTTTCCGTTCGCTCCAGGAAACCACTTTGAGGTGAGGCGATAAATGATAAATGTCTCACTTTTCATCTCCATAGTGTTGATCAGACAAAAGTCAAGAGGGAAACATTTGCTGTCGACGAGTTAGAAATATCAAATAGAGTTTGAACAACATTAAAGAGATCTAAAAATACATTTTACATTAAGTTACATTAAAAGGCACCTAACTGTTTCGAGGCTATGCATCTGTCTTTCTGCACTGTTGCATGACTGGTTAACTGGAGCGGATTACATTTTGTTTTGGATTGCAGCTGAAGATTTTGTGCACCGACACTGAGTTCAAAGTGGCCGTGAACAAAACTCACCTTCTGGAATATAAGCATCGCATTCACGAGCTCAACCAGATCAGAGGGCTGGGGATCTACAATGACGTCATCCTGAGAGCTGTGACCATCGAGACTCTGGGATCTGTCGCCGAACCGGCTGAATCCGACCTCGTGTGCTAGTTATTTTATTACCTTTAGTACATTGTCTGTGGGACATAAGAATTTAAATATCCTTAAACAGTTAGGGTGGTATAAATCTCCATGCAAATCATGATAAATGTGGTGTTTAGACGGGTGCTTTTGGGGATACAACGATGTAGTTCTCTTTGATACCTCTAGGTGGATGTGTGTAACTGCCAGTGAAAGTTTGGGTTTTCATAAACGTAAAGCTGCAATCCGCAACTTTATGGGGGTTCAAATCAACACAAACCTGTTATTAAGCAAATACATAATAGATTTATAATTTAAGGTGTCTGAAAATGTCAGTTTTGCTTCATTTGGCTTATACGTAATGAGTACATAAAGTAACCTGCAATTTTATAGTTCAAACATAGATGGCGGTGTAGAGCCAAAATATACGAATTGCAGCTTTAAATGACAGGGTTAAAATATATATTTTTTATTATAAGAATAAAACATTCACACAACATGAGCATGTTTTTGTGTGCCTCTGTATTGATACACTAAAAAACACGTGATGGGTAATTGTTTAAATAAACTGCCAGTTCCTACAATAAATTAAAGAATAAAATACAATGACGTATGTTACAGTTTTAGTCATGGAAACAGTCCGTCAGAGAAGGCCTGTCAAAAATCGTCCAGCCTAAAGATTAAACCTCCAGCCTGTTATAACTCCGTGTGCGTGCGGGCGCGCTCGCGTGTCTGTGCGTGTACATTTGTATGAAGCAGTGCGCGCTGCGCGCTCACCCGATCACAACTGAGCGCGCTCACACATGGAGATCTGAGTCCTGCAGGACGCAAGACTTCAACATCACGTCAAGATGAAATGAATTAATCCGAAAACAGACGGAAGAATAAACGAGGCGACGAGTTTTCCTTCTGAAGATCTCACCTCTTCACTTCTTGTGTTTTCTCCTCAGGTCAGTTCTTAATCTTCTGTGTTTTCTGTTTGTTTGGTTGCTGCTTCGCGTCAGTCATAAATATATCACCGTTTATGGCCGCGTCTGAGTTTTGATTATTTTGTTGTATTTTATTTTGCATGGGATAAAACACGACATTTATGTTGTTTTTTCCTGTTGGCTCGTTTTGACCAGTGCTGGGCGGAACTAGCATTTAAACAGACCGAAAACAGCACATATAATGTGTACACAGGCTTTAATGGCACTATATGGCATATATTTTATTTGAATCATCTGTATGTGTCTGTATCATCGGTTTCTTATGTTTGTATATTTATGTCTGGCTTTTTGTGGTTAATATCTGTGATGGCGTTTATGACAGTTAGCTTCAGTGCTAATGCGGACAGACGCAGCACGTCACATGTATTTCTGGAGGTATTTATTGGATATATGTCATTATTATTTTTACGGGTATAAATGAGATTATATGATTTGTGTTGCGCTTCTGGTCATTGAAAAATAACTTCGGTCGACTTTATTTGCTACAGGGGCCTGTTCCTAATTTGGGTGGTTCTGTGGTGTGTGTTATTTACTGTCCTTTAAATAAAGCGAATGGTTTGTTTAATTCATTTAATGAAACGCATCTTGACATTTTCGAGAAATTTCAGCTAGTTGTAATGACATTTCTACGGTTTGGACTTTGTGAAATTTAAAGACCTTTTTGGTCTGACACGTGACTATTGAACTAAATGAGTCTCATCGTGAGCATTGTTGTATGTGTATGATAGATTTCTTTGGAGAACAGAGAATCTCATCTCAATGCTGTCAGTAAATACACACACACACACACACACACACACACACACACACAGCTGACCTGTGAAAACAGGAGAAGTGGCTAAAGGACGTTTGAGGTGAATATGACACTTAAGAAACAAAGAGAATATAAATGTTTAACTACTCGATTAGTCAGGTGAACTTTGACCCTTGCCCGGGCATTGATCCAAACACACCTCAGTCTTACCTGGAGGCATAAATGCATTTAATAGTGAAATCGAATATACTTTAAACTATAATGGAAATGTGTTTGTGCTGTTTGTGTAGATGGTTCTGCAAGTTGGTTAAACAATTAAACTTTGTTGAAGCGAGCTTGTAGTCTATTCTGAGCATGTATTTAACCGGTTAGTTGTTACCAAATAGTAGAGTGATCCATTTGTCCATTGATCCATTTTTTTCATTTGTGTACTTTTTCAGGCCAGTCCATGTAGAGTCAGTTGTAAGATGCTTTGCTTTTGTGATTGGTTTACATGATCCGCTGAGATAAGTGTCGAAAGTTACAGATCAGCATCTGTAAAACTGTTGCGCAGTAAACAGTCTACAAACTGCAGTACAAGACCCTTAGAGTCCGACACCCATCGACCAGTAAATGACCCTCTGATGGGTTTATGGGATTTAGAGGCGGGTCATAATTCTACAAAAATTACATAGAAAATAATGTTTAAATAAGTGTTTCGGCATGTTTGTGTTTTAGTTACGCTACAGAAATACCAGACATGCTCTCAGAACAAGTATAATGAGGCGTTTTAATAATTTGTTATCTAACCAATCCAAAAGTTGGTGTATTTGGCATTATTTTTCAGAAGTGAAAGTCTGTCCACCTGTTTGAACTCAGTAAGTCCTCAATAAGGTCTTACAAGGGAAGCCTGACAACTGGGCTGCTTACACAGCTCAAAAGAACCTGTTTGACCACTCCGTCTGGAGTCATGTGACAGGGCTAAAGGGAAGAAAGGTGCACCTTACCTCACTCCATGAACCACTGCGAGCTTTCATCCAAACGTTTGCAGGAAAGAATGATCCAGCAGGTTGGGGCAAGCTTTGGTCACGTTCATAGGCTGGTCTTCATATCTGGTTCCAATTACCTTCTCCAAAATGGCCTTTACAGTGATTCTTTTCCTAAAGCTTTGAAGTATTTGTGTGGGGATATTTTGCGACGTGTTTGACACTCTGCATTATTCCGGGAGCGTGTGAAATGCAGAGCCTTCGTTTTTTTGCAATTAATGATGTAAACGTAATCATGCAATTTTCCTGTCAGACTGCCTAAGCTACAAGTTCTTCTGTTCTAGTTTGAAGCGCGTATTTGGCGCAGCTTGTTTTTTAGAAACACGAGATGTTAAGTGTGCCAGTGTTCATATTGCGATGTGTTGCACAAAGAAACTCTTTCCAGCCTGTTGATTCCTACCATGAGCATGAGTGTAGCTGACACCCTCTCTTCATGAGATCATGCGCTACACACACTGTTTATGACACGGGACAGTTGTGAATGAAGGTCGCTGTAATGGCAGAGAATCTATCCTGCAAAACAAACTACACAAGGTGTGTTCAGAGTATCCAGTTTCAGCTGGAGACGTTTAAAGAGGCCTGGGTTGTCCGAGGTCATGCAGTTTCATGTATATTGGAACTGTCTTTCTGCGCTGCTTGTCTTTGGTGGTTTGGTTGGGGTGAGATGTTGATTTTCTTGTTGACCTGACCTAACTATTCCTAGTATGGTGTCAAGTTGCAGCATAGAATTTGGCAAGTGTGCTCACACACACACACACACACAAACACCCTGCATGAAACAAGATAGTCTGTACAGTCAGAGTGCCATGAAAGCAGTTTAAGAGCAATTGTGAACTTCAGTGGAATGCTGAGGTTCTGCAGATGATTTTTGAGAGTGGTTAAAAACACCTTTATAAGGGACTTTGAGGCATTGATCTGGCCATGTTGTTCACCTGTTGTTGTGAACTACAGCTGACCTCTTTAAAAAGCAGTTCAATCTGCTGAGTGCTTATTTCTGCTTTTTCGTGGCATGAGATATGAAAAAATGAGATAAAAAAACACGAGATAAAAACATGGTCTGATATTGTATGCAAATATTGAATGAGTATACAGCCTGAACAGCCAAAAGTAATCTCCTGTAAATATCTATGCTAAATTATTTTGTGTAACAAACATGTAACAAACTGGCTTTAACTTCTAACCCAACCGTATAGTGTTTAGTTTTAAATACTAACCAGCAGAACGTCTGTCAACTCTGTATCTGTACAGTGATGGAGAAAGAAAAGCTAATCCAAAACTTTTGTTTGTGACTCAAGAGCATTCAGGAAGGCAATTTAAGAGGACAAGCCACTGCACAATGACTCCATGACCAACCCATGGCTCACCTCAAAAAAACCTCCCAAGTGCTTTGAGCTGAAAGAGAACCAAATATAAAAGTGTGTTCTGTCCTTACGCCCTGAGAACTGCACTGACTTCCGTTCAGTCTATGTTACTAAAATGTTTCTGAGGAAGGAACGTTGTGCTGAAGATCCTCAGGGAAGTGAACTTTTGTGTGTGCTTCTCTAGAACCTGATTGTTCTGATGTCGGAGTCCTCTGTATAAAACGACAAAGTAACAGTAACAGTTTGAGTGAAAAGTTGAATTAAACGATGATTAAGAATATTGTGTGTGCTTGAAGTGTCAGTGTTGGTCAATGTCACATATTTGCTTACATTTGTTTAGTGACCTACAAATACTGCAGAATCTCAAATGTTTCTTAAGCATTATATGGGAATATTTTTGTTTCAGGTTTTGCAAAACTAAAATTTTATTTCCAGGTTTAAAATAAGCTTTGAATTAGGTGTATTTCTGGACTCTTCTGAAATGCCCTGTAGCCTTGAAACAAGATTCTAATGTACCTTTATCTGTTTTCTGTAGCACTGCAATACACTTTCAATCAATGTAAAAGCTTTTTTGATTGAGAGAGCAGCTGTTAATGTGTGTTTGTACCGTGAAAGGTGTGTGGCTTTTTAATTTCCTTTTTTACTGGTTCAGAAATCTGGAAAGATCTATCAAAGCTATTGTAGCAGCTAGTGTGTTTAAGATGGTCTGGAAAAGACATTGTGTAAGTTAAGCAGCCACCCCACCCCACTGTCTGAACAAGTGCCATTGTGTTAGGAAAGTCTGAGCAAGTTCAGGTATACTGTAGGAAGTGAGAAGGGGTCTTGAACTTTTAAGAATGCGTGCGCGTGCATGTGCGCGTGCTGTGTATTGTGCAGCTATGTGTAGATGTTTTGTGTGTCTTGCATCTTTTTTGTTTTTCTCGTGTCATGAGATGTACAGGACGTGCGACGCGTGTGCACATACGTGCCGCGTAAGTGAGATGCACAGTGACCTTCTGTTTGATTTCACATTTCTTCCGTCATGTTTCTCCAGCAGTGGTTCAAAAGTATTGATTATCTTTGCCATTTATAGGCATGCAGGGATCTTGAATAGCTCGTTGGCTCCTTATCAGACCTGCATTCATTTCCTCCGACGGTCCTGGCCAATCACAGCTGCTTAAATTAAATTCTGGAGGGTGTCAGTCAGAGCAATAAAACCATGTGCTGTAGCAGGAACGAAGACTGTTTACGTACAGCCCTCTGTAATGGAATACTGTCAGACTGTTGGACTGCAGGAATTTACAATGGAACCTTCCGTGCAAAACAGCCTGAATGCATGCGAGTAAAGCTTAAAGAGACATGTCAAAACTGATCTTGTGTCAGTTGTTTGAAAAGTAGGGCGAGGAGTGAACTTTAACTGAAGATATTGACTAAAAAAACGCTCCTGGATCTTATGCAGCTTTCGGTCACTGCAGGTTTCTAGCTGTTTTTTAGGCAGTCGATTGATTGTGGATCCACCTCAGAAACTGCACGAACATGCCAGAACTCGGAGAGCATGGACAGAATGAGGTCGAATGATAGAGAAAAGGAAATGAAGTTTAACTCTGCTTTGTTTTGGTCCCTCTGTTTTAATCTTGTTCTTACCAGTGAGCTCAGGCAGCGTCCATTTTATTAGCCAGTGTAAGGTAAGAGCTTATGGATGGGACACTAGGAACTGCAGGAACTGTTCCAACCTTTTTTTTTTACCAGACTTATCTGATCTTCATGGGTGATGCACTCTTTTGAAAACAAACTGCTTGGCTGCTTTTCAAGCCCCTGGCAGGACAATGGGCACAAGAGATTCAGAGCCATGTGTTCTGTTTAGCTTTTGTCCACATGTATTTATCTGTGCTATTTTGTTTCTGTTATGTCCATTGTAATCTTTAAAAGTTTTTATCATGTGACTTTTCCTGACCACCTGCTACAGGTTTATTGTGCTATCACCACATTGCTTTGTTTATTTTTATGGAAATGAGTAAACAAGCAGAGCAGTTTATAGATTTAATGCAATAAGTATTTTCTGAACAGATTCTTAACAAAATGGTGCCGTGACCCGGTTTGTTTGAGATTCCAGCTTTCAAGCACTCGTCAGTGTTCTCTGTCTTTTCAGTATCTGGGTTTTTGGGTCTCTCTTTATGATAGTTTCGTTATTTTTAAATGACACCCATAACGCCACTCAATCTCATCTGTATTTATGTGTATGTAGCCATTGCACTGCTGTTTAAAGTTCTCATTGCGTTTTCTATTTATTATTGTAAAGAGTTCCTGGCAGGAACTTTTGCTGATGTGGTTTAGAAATATATTTGTAAGACTGCAGCAGAGTTTGTCCTCAATGCTGTTGATTGTTGTTGTTTTGCAGTGTGACTAGAGTTCCTGATCTCTTCTGCTGGAGACATCACTCACACTGGAGGAAGAACCTCATGCCTCAGAAATGTAAAACCATCAGTTACTGCAGCCCCACCCCGTACCGGCAGCCACGGTTACCAACCTCCAATCCGCCGTCAGTCTGGAGGTAATGACTGCTTTCTGCTCTCAAGTCTGTACCTGCGTCTGTCGCACGCTTTGAGCATCTATCCATGGCAGTTCATGTCTATGTTCCAGTTTAAGTTAGATATGAATTCACGTTTGATTCTTGTGTTAAATTTCCAAATCGTCGTTGTCATGGTAGTAGACCTTTATTTTTGTTTGTGTGAGAGAGGCAGCATCAACAACTGGTTTTGTAAGGACAGATTTTTATGTTGGTACATTTTGAATAAGTGTGAATACATCCACACGTAGTTAAAAATATCATTTCTGATGCACTGAAAGTATGTACTAGCTATTAGAGCATGTGCCCCTAAATCATGGTACTCAGGCAGGTGGCATGGGTGACTGTCCAGTGTGTGTAGTTTCATGTCCTCCTATAGCAGCAGGGTGTTTTCATGATTTAGTTCTCACCTGCTGCTTATTGTACACAGCAGTGTCTTCATTCTTTAAAAACGTTAAATGTTTGGAGCCGTGTTTCAGCAAACGGTGCCAAATTAGTGGATGGAAAAAACAAGCTGTTCTGTGTGCATTTCACTGCATAAATTCCCATCTTGCCCATAATTCCTCATTCTTAATCATGCCTGTCTCTAAGCTGTGACTACATGAGCTATAGGCTGCAGGAACACGTGGAGACGTGTGCAGAACCAGATGCCCCACCACAACTTCAGGATGAACACAAGTGTTACGACATCATTGGAGCAAAACACTTCATAATCGTGATCTCATCCTTGTACATTTCTGTCTTCATGAGTTGGACATGTTCTCTGGCAGTCCCCTTACAGAGGAAATTATGAACGTTTACAAGAATGGGGAGCAAACAAATCTCCTGTTAACTGAGGTGTGGTGCTGATTTCAGTATGAGCTCACCTCGTGTTTTGACATTACCCCTCTCCCTGATTTGCTTTTCACTTGATGTGTGTTTTCTTTAAACACAATGCTTTTGTTTTTTGTCCTTACATTATTATTCACTCACACTTGTGCTTTGGCACATGGTCTTAAGGAAACTCTGCGTTGTGGGTGCAGTGAGGGCAATTGCTGGGAGGGGCTGCATGTTTTTGCCAAGTTGTGTAATGGGTAAAATCAGTAATGGAGCGTCAGATCAGTACAGTTCTGTGTTTTCTTTGTGATGTAGTTTTTGTTCAGTTTATATACAAATTGGTGTCTTTTGTCAAATTAGATGTAACATGCTGTTTATCATTTTTTTGGAATAAAAGGAAAGCAGCTCCATTGGCTCATGTCTGTAGGCTTCTGATTTCAGTGGCCTGAAATGTTTGCCTGTTGAACTGCTGAATTTAATGACCAGTAGAAAAGAGTCTGTCATGTTCAAGATTTGCTAACAGACCAACTTTGGCAAAAACAGGAAGTTCACGACAGGGTTGTGCCAGAAAATGTGGTTATGTCTTGTTTTCATGCACAATTAAAACCACAGTTTTACATTGTCACACCTTTTTGTCCAAGACATCAGCTCAATAAAACAGTCTTACAGATTAGCCTGTCCCACTGTTTGACACCAAAGACTGTTGCCTCTCATGAAGCTGGGCTATGCCAGCTTTCCAGGGACACACCAAATGGTATTCACACTCCTCAAAGGCCAAACCACTTACCATGTTTGCTCTCCAATGGATGGCTGAAGCCCACATACTGACCCCCTTTTTGAGCAAGCCAGGTCAGCTCGCACTCATGGCTTGGCTCTGAAATAACTGCACACTGTGCGAATGCCATCCCAAGTTCAGTCACATGAGAACCCTCTTTATCAGGTGTGAATCTGCTGTTGAAGAATGCCTTATATGCACATGTGTCTTTAGGGTTCTGCTGTTTGTGGAGCTGCAGGTTTGTTTGTAGGACAGTTGGGTTCATGTCAGCTGAGTGCTTGTGTAAGAGCCCAGCTGTGTCTGGTTCTGGGTGGCTCTGCTCCCATTATGTCAGCCTGAGGGCTGGAAGAACAGCTATCCCTTGTGCTAACAGTGGATCGTCTTCTGCCCAGTGAGTTCTGTTCTGCACACTCTAGCAAACTAGGTCAGCTGACCCATATGAGTTCTGAAGAACCTGCACCGTTATCACCAGCGTATTTTTGCACCATGTTGATCTTTACATTCTTTGCCTGTTTTCTTTATTGTGGTATGTTGCTCTTAATATGCAAATAAATGACACGTTTGTTAAAATGATATTCTCAAGTTGCAGTGCACACTAAAAGTTTGATAACTGAGCTTCACCCAAAATCAAAAACATACCATCATGTTGTACAAACTATATGTGTTATTGCCCTTGTGTTACTATTTACAGTAGACTCAATACCTTTAAAGCCACCATGAATTGAGATTGCCTTCTGAAATGTGAAAAATGTAGGACAGGACTTGACAGAATTGGTTGGATTGTTGGAAGTTAGATGGGTGAAAACTGCCTGGTCATTGGATAGCAATTATAGTCCCACCCTCGGGGAAAGTCAAAGGTCATCAAGAGAAGAAATATTGTTTTGAGGGGGAGGTTAATGTTTTTAAGTTCACATGTTTTCATGGTGACGCAGTAATTAAAGATTTTTTCTTAATGACTGTCATTTGGTTGAATTGTACAACTTGGATTTAAAAAAACTTCTTTTTTTGTTCCTTTTACTCAGGTTTGCCACCATGCACCTTAAGCCGTACCCAAAGCCACAAGACAAAGAGATACATCAGGAGTCTGTGCATGATGGAACACAAAGCCTCCGTGCCGACCAGCAGGGAGTGCTCAGGAAAGAGTGGGGCGTTCGCCAGGCATGTGGCCTCACAGGCTCGCCCGGCAACGGTACAGCCAACCGGTGCCCCCTCAGCGTCATCTCCACCAATACCCCCCGATGTGGCACCAACAGTGGGAGCAATGCACCAACTAGAATAAGTGGTGCCCGCAAGAGCAAAGCACCTCATGTCACAACATTTACTAGTTCTTTAGTCCTGCTCTCATCTTCCAGTAGTTTGGAGAATGAAGGCTCACTTAGGATTTACCAAGGAGAGGATTCGGAGGGATCTTTGGACATATGGGCTGTCATTAAACCTGGAAACACAAAAGAGAAAATCGCAATCTTTGCAGCACAGAAATGCGGCACTTCTTGCAGTAGTGGTATAGACGACATCACTGAAAAAGAAGCCATTGCTCCAGAGTTGCGGACGGTTTCTGTGAAAAACAAAGGCTGCTGGGATGCCGACAGGTTTGTGGCTGGGGCTAAGCGTAGGAGAAGGTCTGGGAACCCAGAGAACAAACTGAAAAGTGTGGAATCTCCAGCCCTAAAACCTGATACAGACAGAATATCAAAATGTGACTTCCCCAGCGAAAACATCAGTTTTTGCCAGGTAATGGCAGAGAGTGTAGTCAGAACTGAGGAAGATGAGGCCGAAAAGACAATCTCTGTAGTGGAAATGGTGGCGTACTTGGAACAAAGAGCTAACAACCAGCAGGTGACCTCCAAACCCCCATCCTTACGCAGCACAAGCACCATTACTCTGTCAAAGGTTGGATGCACCCCTCAGTCTGCAGAGCAGCAGTCCAAAAGCTCAGAACAACCGGAGGTCCAAGAGGGGGAGGGGGAGGGGGAATCCGTCCGGGTTCTGGATATGGTGGCCAAGTTGGAGTCACAGTGCCTGAACAGACAGGTCTTTCGGGAAAGTGGTGATCTCTCTCGAAACAACAGCCTGAGGAGGAAGGTGGGGCGAGTGCTACTGGCAGGATCCGAGCCATATTCGTTACCTTCACGTCCAGTGTCACCTACTATTCCTCAGGACAGTACAGTTCAGAGTGTTTCACAAGACCTGGGTAATGATTTGGACAAATTAAGTTCCCAATCCAAGGACTTTGAGTTAGCAGCAAAAGAGACCTCAGAGTGTAATTCTGCCCCCATCACCCTGAAGCAGGAAGAATGTTTTTCTCCACTTGAGACCATATCAAGACGTGTTCGTTTACGCAACAATGAAGATCCACCACCCGGCATGTTGTTCTTCACCCAGCCTGTGATAGACCAGTGTAAGCACTCCTCACCAGAGAATACACATCAAAACAAAGAACGTTCTCCTAATCTGCATTGTGAACCTTCTGTGGAGACTTCATTGCCATTCAGAGAGGACAGCAGGGATACACTTGATGGCGAACAAAATCATCAAAACGTAGAGGAGACCGAAAACAAAGCAACTACCGTAGTCAGCCGTCAGTCTGTGCCTTTTTCTTTACGCCGCCTGGTGTCTCACGAATTCCTAGAAACTCGCTTCAAGATCCAGCTGCTTTTGGAACCTCAGCAGTACATGGCTTTCCTGCCCCACCACATCATCATCAAGATCTTCTCCTTGCTGCCTACTGAAAGTCTGGCGGCCCTCAAGTGCACATGCCATTTCTTCAAATACATTATCGAGAGCTACAATATACGGCCAGCAGATTCTCGCTGGGTAAGCGATCCACGCTACAAAGATGATCCTTGCAAGCAGTGCAAAAAACGCTACGACCGCGGAGACGTTTCGCTGTGTCGCTGGCATCATAAACCCTACTGTCAGGCCCTTCCCTACGGCCCCGGTTACTGGATGTGCTGCAGAGGCGCTCACAAAGACACGCCCGGTTGCAACGTAGGACTCCACGATAACCACTGGGTCCCCGCCTTTCACAGCATCAACATGCCAATTTACAGGAAAAACCGGGACGCGGAGGAGGACTCGTAGTGTATCAGATGCAGTGTGCTTGTTTGTATGTGTGAGTATGAATGTTTCCTGTGCCTGTGTTGCCAACGAGCATGTGCGCTTTCTTGTCATTTAATGCTTAAAACCAGGTTGCTAAAAGAAATTTCTGGATCTCTGTACTTCTACTCTGCCAACCAATCACAAACCCCAATGGACGCCTTCCTCAGGTCCTTAACATTGGTCTGCACTTTAACCCTGAAAGAATGAAAGAATTTGGCAGAATTCTGTCTGGGTACTGCTTGATGATTTCACTTTAAATATGCATTAGTAACTTATTTTTCATCTCTTCTTTATTTCTTTAGAACACACCTCTGCTTTATTTTCTTGCACTGATGTTAACTTAGTCTGCAATAATAAACATTCAAGAGCATTTCAGTTGTATGTAGTTACTTGTATACGTGACTAATTTGTTGTCGATAGGATGCAATGAAAATGGAATTCTCTTAGAGAGTCTTTGATATTAGGGGGCATGATGACTTCATGACTTGGGTTGGGTTTGAGATTCTTCTGAGCCCAAATGTTTACATTTGTACATAGAACAGAATCCTCTATATCATAACAGGGTGATAAATGATGGTGTGAGTGTGACAGGAAAAGCATTTAATCTTAGTGTTGGGAAATGCCTTGTTCTTTTGATGCTAACTTGTGTATATAAATATCTATGTGAAATGGTTGCCCTTGTTCTACAGTGGGTCTGTTTAACCCCTGTAAACAGGTAGTGCTTCTTCTCTTTGAATTGTAAGTGTTGATATCTCGTATGATGTACTGTTTCTGAACGGGAAACGTTTGATTGTGGGAAGAGATTTTCTCCATCTTCACCTTGATTAACTGAACACCATCTGAAAAAAGACAAATTTCATTGCAATAATGTTTTCCAAAGCGCGTGTCAGATTTTTAAAGATTATTATTGTTAATGACCTTGCTGTGCTCTGCCTGTTAAGGCATTTTACTTCAATAAAGTATATCTTGGAGGATTTGTAAACTGATGTTGTGTGCATGTTTTCTTTTTGTCTGCTTTACTCATGTTTAAGTTTTTAAATGTTTAAACTAGGGATGCTCCGATCGATCGGTCGAAGATCGGTATCGGCCGATAATCACATTTTATGACTCGATCGGTACTCGTTAAACTTGGCCGATCTTAGGAACCGATCACAATTGATGACGTCAATGCGTGAGGACGTACACGATGAGTGGGGACGTAAATGTTTTTGTCTTATATTAAGTATCCTGATGTGCATAGTGTTATGCATAAACCCCATTGTAAAGGCATATTAAAATGTTCACTATATAATAAATACTTCTTTGTGATT
>JAZGTI010013291.1:0-14973 GCA_036877585.1 Botia kubotai
TTTGGTTTACCACACAGACTCTTTATATGGCAGCAGGTAGAAGGCAAAACAAAGCCGGATTATAGAGGAACAAGCGCTGTTCTGAAAACAACAACACATGCGAACCACCATTTTGATGAAGAAACGCATGTTTTAGTATAACTTTAACTACATTTATTCTACAAACTCTGTTTTTTTTTCAAAATCCCCAACTGAACTCAAAAGTTCTGACTGCAGTGCCCCTAAGAGCTTTTAAGATACATCCACCATGCACAGACCTTCAGCCTCTTCTGGTGTTTTTCTCCTGACTGACTGTATGGTTTTCTTAAGGGAAAATAAACTATCCCATAAGCTTCCAAACTGACTGTGGCACCTCCTAGAATATGGCTCTCCAATCCACGTTCCTTAAGGTCCACAGACCTGCAGTTGAGCTCCAACCAACACAGCTGCCTGGATATGTCTAGCAGTCCCAAAGACCTCCATTAGCTGTTTCAGGTGTGTTTAATTAAGTCGTTGGAGACCGTTGTCATAGTTTTTAAGCTGTATCCATCAAACTCAACACAACGAACTGTTTGTTCTGACTCGGTATGCTTTATATTTTCAACTGATCAAACAGCAGGCGATCAAACAACCCTGCACAGTTGTCTTCTAAAACTCTAGAGGAGATCCCACAATTGAGATATTGAAGAGATCTCCTGTGATTTTCTGTCCCTCCTTCAGGCTATTTTCAGTGTTTATGGCACATTCCAGCACAAATATTTGCTGTGATTTCCTGCTAAGGTAGAAGTCTCTGATATTACTGTTTGTCTATGGGCTTCTCATATTGATGAATATCTCCATGCTGTCCTCCATCCTCCAGCCAATACGTTCTGCTTGGAGCCTTTTGATCTGAAGAGGATTTGATCATTCCCGGAGATTTCCATGGCCGCTGCGTCCAGTAATCACACAGTGAATTTGTGTACCACACCTGTGGAGTTTAGTGAAGCTCAGGTAAGAGATTCAGAAAGGTGTAACTTTTGAACTACAGTACTGAAGTTAATATCTTAAAAAAATCAATGAATTCACCAACGAAAACATATTGTTTAATATTATGGCTAATATAAAATATTAGCCATTCTAAACCCCATTTAAGGAGTTTTCAGTCTTCAAAATGTCTTGTTCCTACTATAGCTACCATGTAAGTGCTTTGGTATCGTAGACATTTCATTTTAAATGCAAGATTTAAGGTGACTATGCAGCCTGCAATAAAAAATAAAAAGTTTTAAAAGCAGGATCGGTTCTAGAGTTGCTCTGGAAATTATTTATAATCCTTTACCAGCTTATTCTAAAATATCTGAAAAAGGAATATTACCTTTCGAAAGGTGCTTTTAAAATAGAGATAATGAGGAATACAAAGGAGATAATTTGGTGCCACAGCCCAGCTCGGTTTTATTTAATAAGATAATTAAAACCACTTTTACAAAAGGACTGATTACCCAATTTAAACATTATTACGTTTATTCAATAATGATCCAAGGTGAATCTGAAGTACACTAACAAGCTCTTAAATTCAGAGCACACTGAAAATGTAGGAGTTTATTGATTGTAATATTTTAAAGCTGTCCTTTTCAGCCAAGCTACTTTAGAAAATATATTACACACATGCATACTACAGACCTTTTACAATGAAAATTTTATTGGCAACTTGTTTATTTAATTTATGTATTTATAAAATAGATTCTTTTTAGGTTCCAAATCAGGTTCTTATCAAACAAGCCACATGTGAAACTTCTGATGAACGTAAAGGTACATTTTAAAAAATAAAGCATGTTAGACGCATGATTAAACAAACAGTCTGTCTGTCTATGGTCAGTCTATGGTCTAGTCAGCAGCATTTGCTTATTCGCAAATTAAAACAATGACATTGATACATCAATAAATAATAACACAATGAAACGACAATAAAAGCCGCATTGTTGTATGAAAATCAACATCGCAACTGTAGTAGATTTACGTTTATGCATTTGACAGAAGTTTTAATTCATTAAAGGAACTTACAGTGCATTTAAGCTGTATGGGTGCATTTACGCAATGTTCTACCAGCTGAGCTACAGGAACACAATATCGCTGATAGTATCTGAGTATAGACAGTTCTACAGTAGCTCAGATCTGTTCCAGTAAGAAGCGGCTCGTTTAGGAGCGAGGAACCCAGCTGTGATCTCTCATTACATACTCGTATCAAAATGACGATTTAATGCCTTTTTTTGTATTTCAAAGGCTCCACTTCTAACGACATATTTAAAAGCGAATAGGCAGGCGTATTTTTGAAATGCGTTCAGACAGACGCTGAAGATAATTAATCCTGACAAAGTTTTAACGCCGCACCTTTTCATCTCGGATCATTAGCGTCTAATTGTATTGTAAAAAAAATTACAGCGTGCCGTAATCTTCAACAAAGAGAGGCAAAGACGACCCAGTAATCTGTTCCTCTGACCGTAGGCGCTACGCTAATGCATTAATGCTACGATTGGTATCACTGTTGGTTAGGGATTAAAGCTCCTTCCCAACTCTTGCCTTCTCAGGCAGGATGAAAGAAACAGACGATCGGCAGAGAATGATTAATATTCGACTTTCCTGGAGATTGAGAGGCACAGAGAAACACAATCCCACTGCCTGTGATTAATTAAATTGTGAGGAAAATGTGGGCCTTGCTAACCCGCTTTGCTGTTTTTCATCTGTTTAATTCAGTGGAGTGGAATTGAACAGTAAATACTAATATATGCTCAGCAAATTGGGCTGCGAGGAACGAGATGAGGTCTGGGTTTGATTTAAAGTGATTGTGTCGGAGATAGACCGCGTGTGCGCTCTCAGGGCCTTCTGTTCATTAGTAAGTTTTCAAAGGGAGCGAGCTAATTGTCGCCTGCCCTGAAACAAAAGCCGTTCTCTGCGGTCTGCAGTTCCCTCACACCCTTAATGAGTTTCTGTTTGTAATGAGACACTTACTGTGTTTGAAAACGGATTTTCCACAGTCCACAGATCAATAACACACCCAACAAAAACTTTATCTCACCCTGTTTGTTCAGTCTCTTGCTCCTTGGCTTTCTCTCATTCCCTCTTATAAATGTCTAGGACACCAAACCCAAGGGAGATGTCCTGCTCAAGCTATTAACTGAGTTTACATCGCCACAATAGCTTAAATAGCGTATATTTTGTCACTCCTTTAATTGTCTGCTTTGGACAGAACGTAACAAAGTGACGAGCGTTTCACAGTTGGAAGATTTAATTGAACTAATGAGATGTAGAATACATTTCTAGGGCTGTAAAATTTATGAGGGGATGTTTACATGACAATGTTGTAATGATAAATGGAAGTTTCTCGTTTCACGTTTTTTAAAAGTTTCGCGAACGCACGATGATATCATCAAAATGATCCGTTCACACGCATTCGTAAAAACAACTGAAATGCTAACTATGCATGCCAGGCCAGTAGATGGCATCGCTTTGCTAAGAGAGCTGTTATCTTGAGAGATGTGCCTCCATGCGTGTGCCTGTAGACCGTATGCGTAATACGCATGCGCACGATGTCATTGTTTTCACAGAACTGCATTTCTGTCGCACGGAAACTGCGTCATTTTCAAAGTCCTGCGCTTTGAAACCCATTTCCAAAAGTTTGCATTTTGGGGACCCCAAAACACTGTTGTCGTATAAACGAACCGACAAAATATGGTCATATTGGCCCCTCAGTTCACATCTCGTGGTGGTATAAATATCATATTTTGTCAATCATCTGCTCTAGACTGTGATGAGATCGTTGGCGTTTCGCTGTAGGAAGATCATCATTCAACTAAAGAGATGTACAACACGCTTGCAGGGCTGTGAAATGTCACGTTTTCGTTTCCGTGTTTCTTTACGTTCACATGCGCGAGCGATACGATCTCCTTTCATCAACAGAAATGCCACACTTCCTGTCGTCCGACAGACAGAGCAACATCTGCTCCGACGGTTTCTTCCAGAGAGACCAAAGCCATGAAGAGGAGAGGCGGGCGTGGATGAATTGAGACCCTCCCCGCGGTGGGAATGATGAGAGAGATGTCTGGAAAACGCCGCGTCTGTTGGGAGGGTCTCTTTGTTGCGCACCTTTTTAAAAGAGCTTCTCTTTGCAATCGCTCCGATATCTCAACGGTGCTGCGTTGTCGAAAGGTCTGCCGTTGTCTGCTTCCTTTTATAAAATGGTTTCCCTGAAGAGTGTTATTGTTAGCAATAAGGGTAATTCACAAAATGCATTTTAAAACACAGAGCGGTCCACAGCTACACACGCTCCCCCTGCAGACACGCACATACACTTTGAGCAGACGCTCAGCTCCGTCTCTGTGGGACATTAACTTCTCTAATTGTCACATCGTCAACACAGTGCTGTGGTCTCTAATAAGCACTATTATACCGATGTAAGAGTGTCGTCTCTGGAGGGTGAAAAGCAGGTCTGTGGAGAGAAAATGCCATCGGCGAACGCGTCCCATGTTCAGATGTTTTTATGCAATTAAAGCTGCAATCTGCAACTTTATTTGGATCAAAACAGCGATTTAGTACATAATGGATTAGTGTTAAAAACAGTCTGCTTACCTTACACTGATTCACAATAATAAGTTTTTATAATTTGAGCCATATTTAGTGCTAAAGTAAAAGACAGGTAAAAGATTAATTTTACAAATATTGTCACTGTGTGGGGTAAGTTGTCACAATGTAAACCTGCCATAGAAAATTGAAAAGTAAAAGTAAAGTAGAAAACATAAAATTACAACTTCTTGGACAAAGAGGTTTTATGCTGTCAAGCTAACTCTGAAAGTTCCCTGTTAGCTGGCTAGTTACAGCATCTAACAGCAGGTGCTAACTGGACCATACCAGCTAGCCTTACCTTGAGCTCCTGCTTTGAACCAACTCAAAAATCTGTATGTATAATGTCATCCAGTTCCACAAACCAGAAAAATATTACTTGTCATAGTGCATGTGAGCCTCAGAGAAAGAATTGTCAACTGCATGTGAAAAACTGAGCCAGTCAGAACCGTGAGGGTAAACTTTGAAAGCCCATCAATGCTGTGATGTGTTCTGGAAATGTACCCGAGTCGCGTCAAATGGGCAGGTGGGAAATGTGTAAGTCACATACAGGTAAAAGGAAGCTCGCATTAAAAGACTGAAGGAAACAAAAGCCGAGGGCTTAGATGAGATGGCAGTGAGCAGATGTTAATATCAGTCTGGTGTTCTGCTTCATTTTATAGACATTCAGAAGAGAAAAATTATGTTTCCACACATTCCTGCATGTTAGACAGACTCTGCTGAGTCTGTACAGCATGTCAAGTCTATTGTGTTAAAGACACCTGACAGAAAAGTATAACTAGGTAACTCAGAAGTCACTAGCTTTTGATTATCAGTTTTATGATATGAGAGAGTATTAGTTGTAAATTCAGTTATCTATATAGAGAAGATTCACGCTTAGAAACAATTCAGGCTCGTTGTCCCACTTTTTACACCACTGGAAGTTTCTCAAGGTAGACTTGTTCTTGGAAGTCATTTCAGCCGCCAGCATCCCCAGAAACTAATTCCTCCAAAGAAACCACAATTATTTCCATAAAAACACAAAAGCAGACAGCTTTACCAATACCCATGATGCTTTGCTGCGCTGCATGTAGCAGCTGTGTGGTTCACCTCTCAATTCTTTCTCACAGTGCTGATTTTGGCAGCGAGCCCGCAGATGCATGCTGGGATCAGATGAAACTGTTGGTTCTGTGTCCGCGCTGTAAGATGGACTAATGCATTTGCAGATGGAAGCTCTATTCTCCGTGTCACTCACGCTGAGGCACATTTGGATGGATGAAAGGAGCAGACAGATGAGTAACGCAGTGTTGATGCTGGTTTCTGAGAAAACGTGGCCCACAGGTTGACTAGATGAGATCTTTATGTATTCATCCGCGTTTCCGCTTTTGTCGTATTGCGTATTAACTCCTTGTGTTTAGGTTTAAAGGGGTCAGAAATATATATGGTCACATATTATATATTTATTTTTCTCACTCTGAGGTCGATTTAGGGAACCTCATAACGGGACTCGTTTACGAACTATATACAAATGCACATACACATATTTGTACTGTAGATAAAAACTGCATTTGACTGCAAAAAGTTTTTACTTGCATTTGCGGTAATCCTAAAATTAAAGGATTAGGTCATAAAAAAATGAAAATACAGTTATTAATAGTCATGTCGATCAAACTCCCTGTGGCTTTCTTTGTTCTTCTGAACCAAAACATATTCTTTTCTCCCTAATTTTTCGGATTTTATCCTTAAAATGGATTATGGCTGACTCTTCTCAAGCTTTAAAATGTGAAAATGTGAAAGCTTCCTAAAAATATCTCGGATAACTTGTGCCGTGTATCCCAGGTGTCGTCAATTTCAATAAACACTATTTTAGGATGTCATTTTTCATACGCGCATCCAGTCATGGCTTATGGCTTCCACATCATCAGATGTATTCGTGAAAATCTGATGTAGGCGACTGGAGGCCACAAAGAATAGACCAGTTACAGAGACCAATGCTTTTCTAATCAGATCGCCCGAGCGCTGATCCATCCGGACCCTCCCAGTGTTCTCATTAATCAGGGTCGTCGCTTTCAACCCCTCTGTATGATTCTGACCTTCAGAGATCTGACCCGACAGCCAAGCACCAACCCAATTACACCGAACCCGGCAGCTGCCAACAGCGCAGTCATCCACAAATGCACATTTCAATTAGCAGCCTCATTCACTGCTAAACATGTTAAAAACTTCAGCTAGGGCCACTGCAAACAGGCTAACAAAACAACCCACACAGCTTCTGGTTTGAAGCAAGGCCAGTTCTTTAAAACAGCACATTTCACACACAATGGTAGCTTAAAATGCTTTACATTGAAGTAAATAATTAACTTAAAACTGGCGAAAGATGCACAAGAAAGAAAAAATACAGTGACCGTCAAGATGGTTTACAAGGGAATGTTTACCAGTGGATAGTGATTTGAAATGTTTAAACAAGACGGAAATAAAGGAAAATCTGAACACTGCTCATTGAGTGTCTACACAGCTAAACAGATTTGGTCTGATAATCTGGATTTGAACGTGGCAACTGATTGAGTGCAAATAAAAACAACCGAGAAATATTTATAATTCAGGATACCTCAGGAGACATAAAAACAGACAAAAAAAAGAGACAGTTTTCAACATACAGTAAGAGAATAGAGGTACGTAGTAAATTTGGAAAGCCAATATATTTGAGATATACTTCAGAATCGGACACAAAAGCACAGTTTTGAAGATTCAGATTTCTTCTGAAATTTGAGGAGAAAAATGAAATTGTTTTCTTATCAGAGGAATCTTGCTGTGTATATAATATCATCGCTGTCTGGGAAAAACAATTCTCCATAGTGATTTTTATTTTCTACAGTTCACCTCATTTAGTCGCAGGTTGTTCAAATACCAGCAGTAAAAGGGTTTGCACATAAAAATAGCTGATATTTCCAAACAGCTCCGTGATCCCATTTAAAACAATTGGTCAGAGTTACAATAGGATTTACAGTACGGAGATCCAAGTTAAGAATTATATGATTTCCACCTCAGATACCTCAGGAACTGTACAAGAACTATACTTTATCACAATATTTTCAAATATTTTCTCATTAATTATATGAAAGCAACCTGAGCTAATTATTCAGCATTTAAATCAAGAAGTGCTTGAATAAAAAACAGAATTGTAAAAAAACACAGTTGTAGATTTTATCACAATGCGACATTTCAAATTTCTTTATTCTGTTGATCTTTCTTGCTGCAGGTTTATCTAATTGCTTGTAACTGTCAACATTTTCCTATTTATTTAGGTAATTTGTGATGTGTGGTTTTGATCTTTTTTTGCATTATTAAATTAACTGAAATAACTCATGTCAAACAGCGGCAGTGTTGTTCGCGACGCCGATGCTGTATAAATAAAGTTTGAGTTGAATTGGATCTCAGTGGCGTGTGGGGGAGGAATGGACTGTTGAAAGAGAAAAGCCAATCAGTTCCTCACCAGCCTGCAAACACACAGACACCTGGTGGCTTTTGTTGCCCACACACACACCCACAAAACCAGTGAAGCAGGTAAGAAAGACATGCACCTCTTCATCTCAATCTCTCTCTCTCTCCCTCCCTCCCTCAGCTTTTCTGTTTAAAAACCACTACCGCAATAGCCCAGCGGACTCAGCCGTCGATAATATAAATTCTGCCAATAGGATCACACAGATCTCCAGATAACACCAACAGTCAAAATAAACAGCAGCTTGCGCACAGTGTATTGTGTAAGATTAGACCGCAGGACCGCCGCTGATGCACCATTATAACAGAGCTGAACAAGTGAGTGACTGAAACACTCACACAGAGACCTTGAGACTGCTAAGCAGACACATTCAATCACATCTCACAGGGACAAACGACACAAGATCTCAGCTGTTTCTCCCAGACAACATGTGATTTCATAGAAATCAAAATGATGCCTCTCCTGTTTCTGAGATTTTCTGGAGAAAAAGACCCAGTTATCATAATATCGTCCATTCTTTCAAGATCAAATCAAGAGCAATTGTCTTTCTAATTCTCTCTCTCTCTCTCTCTCTCTCTCTCTCATTCATGTATTCATTCTCATGACTGTAGTTCTTATTTAAGTATACATGTAAAACAGATGAACAAATTCTTTTTCTGGAGTGAAATATGACTGGGAAATGTATTCGTTTCCAAATATTGTAAACAGTTATCTTAACATCCTTTAGAGGCATAGGAGTCGATACACACACATAACTACATAACCACACAGCGTCTTATAACAAAGATCAAGTGTCACAAAAACAGACAGTGTGTTGTGTAGGGGGAGAGAACAAGAAGTGTCCCATTTGAGATGATGCTGTCTGTGAAAAACAGGGTCAAAAAGTAGAGATGGAAAAGAAAGGTCACGGATATACGGAGTGGCAGAGAGAGTGATGGATAAACTCCAGCACTTTCTGTCCTGAAAACACAACACGATACAAATACAGAAATGAGACTAAAACACGTCTTATTTACATTTAGCAGATGTTTTTATCCAAAGCAACTTAATGTATTTAAGCTCCAGATTTTATCGGTATGTGTGTTCCCTGGGAATCGAACCCACAACCTTTATGCTGCTAACACAACTCTCTACCAGCTGAGCTACAGGAGCACATCTTATAGTTCCAGATGCATTTAGAACAAACAGCTCATTATTAGTATCAAATCATGTGTACACAGACCCACAGTTATATGGGCATTTGTGGGGATTGACAGCTGCGGATGAAAGACAGTCAAGCGTGTCAGGAATAACACAAGGATGAGTAAATGATTATGGACTTTTAACACAACTAGCCTGTTAAAAAACACACACAGGTGCTGCATGACATCAGGTGAGGTCACATTCAGAGCGGCTGTCAGAAGTTTTGATGTATATGTTATAATGTGCATCTAGTACATCTCTGCATTCTGGATGGATGTGACTTCATCTCAGTCATGTTATCGCAGCGTTTATCATTTTAATCCTTTACGTGCAGGTGTATAATCAATATACCTTAACAGTCATCATACCTAGCTAACAATTTTAGGTTGTAATGAATGACCCCCCATAAAGTAACAAAAAAAAGGTTAAATGTTGTTCTAATGAATGTTCTAGGAATAAGAACATTATTCTAACGTTTTTTAAATTTTGTAACATTTTAATATATAACATTTTTGATATATATATGATACATCACATTACAAAAATGTTACACTAATGTTATTGCAAAACGATTTTTGATAGCCTTGAGAGAACATTTAGAAAACATTAGCCAGCATTCTGAGAACGTTCCCTGTTAGCCGAGTGAATGCAGGGCATAGACACATTACTGATTTCTTCAGGGATTTTGAGATATCAGCTTTACCTGTCACATCAAATCAATAAGCCAGTGTGATACCAGACGCTGCAACTGCCCAAAATATCTTGTGATTCATACCTGCAAAACTTATATTACACACACACACACACACACACACACACACACACACAGACCTTTATGACTGCTCAGAAGATCCAGCATGAATCATCGTTTCTTCATGACTCGCGGTGTCGGCTGTGAAATCCCAAGCTGAATGTAATCGGCGCGTCTGCATTTATATCGGAAGTGTCATACAAACACAGCCTGCAGGTCAAACACGGCTGAGAATGTCGACGAGTCCTGCGGGGAGATTTGGAAAAAATAAATTATATTGCATTCGTTTATTATATTGCTGTGATAAATTACTCGAATTATTTTCTTTGCTACAGCTGGACAAGTAGACGCTCTTAATTTGTTGTGTTTCATGTTATAACTGCCACTTAAAAAGGCATTTTTCAAAATCATTATTCCATGTGATTCTCTGTTTTAGCCCAACATTGGTTCATAATATTAAATCAGCATAAAACTGATTCAAGAGTTTAGCTCCAACTAAACAGCCACAGATGACGCTTTCAAATCATTTGTTTTTGGTGTGGTTTTAAAATATTACAGTGGAAGGTTTAGACTATGTAGAGGAAAGAAGACACATTACATACAATACTTGACCTGTATTAGCCCTGCTGTGCATGTGTTCTCAGTGGATAGACTACATCAGGGTTTAACAAATAGAAAAGATGGCCGACATACAGTTTAAAAAATGGTGCTTCATGATGCCATAGAAGAACATGGTTCCATAAAGAACCTTTAACATTCAAAGAACCTTTCTGCTTCACCGTTCAGGTTCTTCAAAGCGGAAAGGTTCTTTAGACTATAAAACGATAAGAAAGAAATGTAAACATTTCTTTTAAGGAACCTTTGACTGAGTACTGCTTTGGGGAACCAAAACTGGACCTTCTATGGCACTGCTGTGAAGACACCCTACACTCTGAACGTTCTTAGAAAGTTCTTTATTAAAAGTATAGTTCCATGAGGAACCTTTAACTTTGATGGAACCTTTCTATTGCAAAAAAAATCCTTTAGTAGTAAAGGATCTTTAGATCAAAAAAGATTTATTTACACTCAATCTCATGTGTAATATTTTCACACTATTATCAAAATAAACAAAAATAGTTAATGTTACTCATTGTAGTCCTTACATAGTAATGCTTAAGTTAGCATTTCAGAGTCAGGAGACTAATATACTAACTGTACTACAGGGTACCCAAAGAAATATCTATCATTTAACATTGATGTTTAGTTGTTAACCTCAATGTGCTGTATTCTGTGTGTTTAGCAGTGAAAACAGGCCCGTCCAAAGCAAAAGGCACAATAAACTGTGGGGCAACTTATCTGATAAAGGTTCCTCTATGGCATTACTACAAACATCCCTTTTTGGTTTCTCCTGGCACGTTTATTTTTAAGACTTCCTCCCATTCAGTTCTATTCTTACTCTGCCAATGCAGAGACAATACCGACAGCTTTGGAGAACAGAGAGCGAGCGAGAGAGAGAGAGAGAGAAATTTGAAGGCTCGACCTCCCAATTAAACTGTTCTTCAGACCTTCAGTGGTACGTCAGAAATAGTCAAGGAAAAAAACAGGTTTTCCTGACAATATCCTCTAGATTGCTTTGTAAAGACATCCGCGGTGGATTCCCAGAGGAAGATTTTATTGCTCAAAGGCTGTTCAGACGCTGTTCTTTTATTGCTTGGGAGGTGTTAAAGGTGTTGTGTGTGATTTTATTTTTACATTAAACGATATTATAAAATATTAAATGTTCCTCTAATCCCTGTTTAATTTGCAGAGAACATACACTGATGTTTTCCGAAGATGTAAATACTGTGTCTCTATCACTGAAATTAAACGTTTGATATTTACATTGAACATTTACATTTAATTGACTTGGTCTTCGCTGTTTTTCTTACAGTTCCTACAGAGAAATGAACAGACACAACTGACACACTAGGTAACACATATTAAGAATACAGAGCTATAAATGAATGTGAAGATTGTGACACATCTCGGCAAATCTAAGCACAGTCTGAAACATTTGTGAGATCTTTTGAAATTCTAAAAACGGCACATTTAGGATTTTATCCAGAAACAAAACAGACGAGATCTCTTTAATATCTCAGTTGTTTCTCATAGACAGTAATGAGATTACGTGGAAAGCAAATTTTTCTCAAATATCTTTTCATAGGAAAAGACTCAGATGTCAAAGTCTCCAAGTTTCTCATCAGATTGATCTAAAACCAGATTATTGTAGTTACACATCTACAATAATTTCATTGTTTCATATTCTGAATGTATGTCAACAATAGTCTCACGTCTGTTATTATTTTAGGAGAAATATCTGAGACAACATTAATGCATAAATTTTGTTTCTGCTTTCCTGTAGCTCAGTGGTTAGAGCATCAACGCCAAGGTCATGGGTTCGATCCCAGGGATTGCACATACTCAGAAACAATGTATAGTGTAATGCAATGTAAGTCGCTTTGGATAAAAGCGTCTGCCAAATGTAAAAATGAAATCAAACACAACTGAGAACATCATCAGATCTCCTGAGCTCTGAAAGAGCAACATCTGAGCAATGAAATGTTCCTCTGATAATACAAGCAACTGTTTGGTCTTTATTTAATCTCATTGTTGTCGACGACTGAGGTGTGAAGGAGATCAAATTTGTGTGTGTTTCCTGTGCTGGCTCCCGGCATAATGTGGCATTATTAGTTCATGAGTCCCATGATGCCGCACTCCTGTGAGGATAAATTATCCAAAACTGAAGTCATTAGGAGGTGATGAGGAGATCTGACCCAGGACAGACGTTTGGGAAAACAGAGATCTCACCGGCTTCATAAATGATGTCTCCCGCTATCAGTGACAGCAATCATCCTGTGATAAATGAACCCTAATGTTTATTCTCCAAAAACACTGAGAAGAAAAGGTGACTCTGGAGGGACCTTCCTCTGCTCCCACTCGCACTCCCAAATCTCCATCCCTCTCTTTCTCTCTCTCTCTCGCTCAGTTTCTCTCTCTGTCTCTCTCTCTCTCTCTCGCTCGTTCTCTTTGCTGCTTTCGTAATTACTTCTGAGATGTAGTGAACTTGGCCATGGAGACATAACTCTCCCTTCAAATGTCAGCGGGTCATTGCAGCTTCTCTAATTGGGCTGGTGTAAACGCGAGGTGGCTTTTTCTCCTCCTTCATCGATTGCTTCTTGCTTCCTCACCACTGTCACTTCACACTGTCTGCGTGACATCTATAGTGCCAATCTCTCAAGTGTCTGTTAAAGCTATTGAGCCCCTCGGGCCCGTCGCTGATCTGGGATCAGCTGTGTGGGGCTGTCAGAATGTCTTTACTGTCGGCGCTGATGTAACAGACTTTGAATCCAGATCAGTTACTCCGAGGCTGTTTTCACACTTGGTTTGATTGTTTGGTCTGAATTCTAATTCAACGCAATGCCGCTGTGTCTCCGCATACAATTTTGAAGAAATGAAAACAAAATGATCAAACCAATTTTGTGTAGACACGTTTGTCTTTTGATTATTTTGTAGAACTGTCTAAAAATAAATAACAAAGAACTATACGAGAAAGATAAACCTTTAGTTTACAAGTAACATGTTTTCATGGCACATGCCATGTTGTAGAACTTCACCTCACCCCTGTTGACCAACCTAAAGTACCTCTAACAACCACCAGAGGGCAGACCAACACAGCTCACGGCCACTATTGACACCTTGGTAACATGGTTTACATTGGTTAAAAAGTGGGAGGGGAACTCAACACCATAAAGGAAAAAATGACCTGGTGTCATTTGTTTTACTTACGGGCGCAGGGCTATCTGATAAATACCCTGATATAACTGCAGAGCCCAGTGGATTAGAGAGATTTTTAGGAAAGGCGGCTACAATTTACAGAGATTTCCAGGCTCAAAACTCGAAGCATTTCCTTTGGTCTCAAGGTCCAGTGCTTTTGATATTGTATTTGTATTTCTCAAGTGCTCACAGGCGACTGTTTAGACTCGCTCTGAGGTGTCCTAAGAAACCGCAAAGCAACGTTCAATCCATGAAGAAGGTTACAAATCTCCGCTTTAAATTAACTAGAGCACATCACAAGAAATCAGTAATGCTTTGACGATCATAATAGATCATAACTGCACAGCCAGGTGTGCACTGCACTGCTCTGATGTGGCAGAACTTCTGTTTGAACGTGACTCTGTGATTTGCAGCCCATGATTTAGTCTGTTTGATCTTGGCATCTGTATCAGTGCTGGGTTTAGCTTGTATCTGATCGAGATACTGTATGTTCTCTGTTCTGTATGTTCAGATTATAAACACAGCACATAATAGGCCTGGATAAACGGTACATCACCGCAGCAGGGCATCAGTGGGAATGAACTAATAGTTAATTAACTAATAGTTTGTTAGTCTGTTTAGAAGTTCCTTTCTGCTCTGACTCTGACAATATGAGGTCACAGTTACACACACATTGGCTGTGTCGGGCTGTGTCTGTATAGGCAACATTTTAAGGCATCATAAGACAAGCTGGGGAATGAAGGGAGAATTGTTGATTATATATTACGCTTTTGTTCAATACGTTTAACACTAAATATATTAACAGTGCAATCTAACTTAAATGTGCTTAAAATGGAGCACTTTAATCCACATTTGTGTGCTCTGTATTTTTATGCTTTTTCGAGTATTGTGACGTCTTCTTAAAGACATAATAATGACAAACTTTCTTGAAATCATTTGTCAAAAGTCAACACTTTTAAAAATAAATGTTTCTTAAAACTGCCATCCATAACTTGTTAAAAATGAACAAAAATCAGTTATTGAGCGAGTACATGGCAGATCAGTGTTTAAAAGTGTCTCCTTTCCTTAACTTCTTAACTACCAGCTACTACAACGACATTACCTTAACTAACTTTACGACTTATAATAATGATTTATAATTTGAGCTGTCAGGTCCGATTTCCCAGGAAATGACAGTTTGACTTCATTTGACTTCATAAGG
>JAZGTI010013292.1:0-14971 GCA_036877585.1 Botia kubotai
TGTTTTAGACCGGGGTTAGTTGTCACGCTCTGAACTGAATGTCTTTATCAGTGTCTGTTTTAGACCGGGGTTAGTTGTCACGCTCTGAACTGAATTTCTTTATCAGTGTCTGTTTTAGACCGGGGTTAGTTGTCACGCTCTGAACTGAATGTCTTTATTATTGTCTGTTTTAGACCGGGGTTAGCTGTCACGCTCTGAACTGAATTACATTACACTGAAAGATTGGTTAAACAGTTATGAACTGCTAACTCGCTGTGTATGTTATTGTAATATAATGTTATTTGTATTGTTGAAACTGCAATAGCAAAATACGATGATGTTGGATTTGTTATTTGGAGAAAAGAACTGATATAAATAAAATAAAGAACAACAGAAACGACTTACATGTTTATTAATTAAGCAAGAAAAGATCTGCTGATAAAAACTGGCCAGGAAGAAAAGACACATCAGGTTCATCAGAACTGTCATAAAAATTATGTTTTTACTGCCCCAAATTCAAAGCAAACCACGGCCCTCTGTGATCAGTTCAGCCCCCATCTGCTCATGACAGCATCGGCCATCTGTTGCCAACAATAACAACATGTAGCCAACAGCATCCACCAATTACATAACACAGATCAGACAACTACATTTAAACAAACACGGACATGCAGACGAAACACAATGAGATTAAAAAAGAGCAAAAGCCTTTAAATTAGATGAAACACAAGCTCCAAAAAATATGTGTCAAAATAAATACTGACACTATATGAACTGTGGTGTATATTGTAAGGCAAGGTGGGTTTAAATTGTTTCTGAGATTATTGGTTTGACTAGTACCCCTTTGACTCATTTTAAATGTTAAGCCTCAGAACTGATCCTCACACAGTTTCAACTAAAGCAGACGAGTCAGTCTGTGCCTCCTGCTGCCACCACGCCACATTCTCCTCGTCCTCGCTTTGTGCCAAGCATGTGAATGCCAGACTGTCCTCCAGACCACAGTGTCCAGCAACAGTGAGATTTATCTCAGTGAAACCTCCAGATCATCTCCAGAATGCTTATCAAACTATCTGTTAGCTGATGTATTGGAGGACTTTCAGCCAATATCCTTCAATTATCTTGTCAATGTGTCTCGACATTCATTTTTCTCGGATTCTGTTAAACACACAAATGACTTTAGCACTAATTAACGGTTTCTCATATATCTGCTGAAAGGGTCTTATCATTTAAAATATGTTTTCAGAAGAGAGATGTGAGGGTTCCTCATAGAACGCCTCGGCCAAAATCACTGACAAGCCAAAGGAGAAAAGATTAATGAGATACATGATTCAAAATCTCATTTCAGCTGTGTCAATATGTGACTAAAACCTCAGTAAAATGATCCACATTTCTTTTGAATCTGTACAATGTTAATATCATCATATTTGTACATTGTATCATCTAAATACCATTATAAAGGAATATGACAATCATTCAGTATCAGGGTATGTGTCATGGTTAATATCTGATAGCATCAGTGTTCCATGAGACTGACACAGTATTCTTTGTAAAGGTAATAAATGCTCCAAACCGGGTGATGTGTCTTGCTGTCCACCTCCTGCACAGGCAGCTATTGCTTCTAAGACAACTGTTCTCTAATAGGCAGAAAAATACATGTTTGTGAGTGTCAGAAGAGACACAGAGCGTCCCTCAGAGGCACTTTTGCTTCTTCTCTGTCCATTGAAACTGGAAACTGGAAGGAGTGTCAGGGTGAAAGCAGGTGGCCCGATCGAATCAATAACCTTCTTAATGAGATCCATGGGGCGCCGTTATCTCCCCCCCCCCAACCGCACATGCCCCCTCTTCTGTAAAGAGCACAAAACACACCTCATTAACCTTTACGGTTATCAGGAACTTCAGTTCTTCTGCAGATACTGCACTCTGCTATGCTGCTTTTTGAGCAGTTGTCTTTATTTCTAAAGTTAATTACCAGTTAAACACCAAAATCACAGATGACATCTCTTAAAAATCTCAAATGTTTTAGCAGTGAGATTCCCTCAAGTGCACAACACTTCTCATCAGTTTGATTACATGTTATTCAATCCACGTGAAAGTTAACATGAAATTTCTTAATAAACCAAACAACACTTACACTGAAGAATGTAAGAATGTTGACCAATAACCAACCACCCAGAACACCATAGCAACTGTATAACAACAGCCTGGCAACCACCTACAAAATCCTAGCTTTGCGAAACAAACACGAGAGAGAGAGAGAGAGAGAGAGAGAGAGGTTGATATATTATGTGTTTTGTGTGTGTTTCTGTAAATTCACTCTTAAGGTTACTTTCAGAGTGATGGTTACAATGTCAGCCAAAGGCTTCATGCTTAAACAACAGAAGTGTGCTTACCGGCGCTCTGAGCTCAGTGCACTGAGGAGTTGGACAAATGGTCACTCATCTTCCGTTTGCCAAAGACCAGCAGGTATTGATTAATATACCATAGACATTCCTCAATCCCAATATTCCAAAGGGAATGGCTTTATTATGAGCGAAACAGCCAGGCGATAAACAAATGATGTCTCTAAATGACCTTGGGAATTGAGTTTGGAGGATTTATGCATTTCCTTGAGCCAATGAGAAAACAAAGGCTGTCTTTTGAAGGCATATAGAGCCATACAGCTCCAGTGAATGTGCATAAGATGTTAATATTGCATGAATGCCTGTATGGTACACAGTCTATATCAGCATTAACAGTAATTGAGTTATTTTGAAGTCAGTAAGAAATTTAATTGATTAAAACTATCTGTTGATTGTGTGTAAATTAAGGACATGGTTATGCCTTATAAATGTTAACTAGATTGTGTTTGTTACCTGTCTAGCGATGTGTTTATGCTTATGTTGAAATGCATTGTGGGAGAACAATCAATAGCAAATGTATACAATATAATATTTGAAAAGTGACAAACAAGATGAGCGTTAAGTATGAAACGTTTTGTTAACCTTCTCTTTTCGTTCTTAATTCCTGTGTGTACAGTAAAATTAGAGAAGCATGCAGTTATCACAGACAGCTCTGAGTGAACGATAAAGAGCTATTTAACACTAAGCTATTCATTAGCATAACCAGAAGAAACATTTATAGTAATGATTAACCCTAACCTAACCTAACCCTAAACTAACCCTAACCTAACCTAACCCTAACCCAGCAACGCAGATCTTTATCTAGCGCCAACTTGGACGTAGGACATTAAATATTCAAATGAGATCTGCACTTTTCATCCGTAATGTAAAAAGGGGAGAGTTGATTTTGATATTTTTGTCCGGGTTTAAATTTTCTCTCGTTTCATATTTTATCCGGCCTTTTCTAAACAGCCCTACACCCGCCGTCTTGTTATCTATCACGCGTTTGGGCTTTAATACGCTTTACGGGCGGCTGTGTGTCATTCATCACACCGAGCGGGAAGCTGCACATTTCACAGGCCAGTAAACGACGCTCAGGATGGGCTGCAGTGCGGCCGTTTATTCCGCCCGATGCTCCGTCTGACAGTCTGATCATCCGCACTGACACACGCACTCAATAAACATGAAGTGTGTGCGGACAATAGAGATGCGCAATACACCGCACGACGACATAATAGCGCGTTAATGGCGCATTGTGCCATATGGCTGAACTTGCAGTAAAAGTTCCCTTGATGTTCATTTTTCTCTAGAGAAGTCATATTAAAACATTATACTGCTGTTTCCTCTGTTATAAAGCCACACTTGAGGTCATACAGTTATTTTAACACGTGTAGAGAAACAACGTCACCGTGCGCCAAAGAGAGAGAGAGAGAGAGAGAGTCTTGTGTTCTCAATCTCCAGCCTTTCTGATTTACACCTATAGATTATCTGTCACTTTCACAAAGCAAACAAACGCTTGAGAAGGTGTAAGTAACTGCCCGGGGGGTAACTGTTGTGGTATCAGTCATGGCTGGACATTGAGGATTTATAGCACTGAACTGGCCCTGCACATTTCCCACAAGCTTTGCCACCCCATTAGAGATGTTTTCCAGAACCTCCTGCATAATGTTCTGCTTCTTGTGTGTTTCTGGCATCGGGCTGCTGCTGGGTTCTGAAAACGTTCAGACCAATCTTCAGATGTTTCTGAGAACACACACTGAAGTGTACAGAATCTTCTGCTTGAGCTTATTCAAGAGATGACATCATCCATACAGCAACACTTAGCAACTTCCAGAATCCTGAGAAATGTATTAAAAGCATCATTAACTACATTAAGAACCCAAAATCTTTACAGGAAATTGAAGCTGTAAAAACAGGAGAATTGTCACTGCTAGACAAGTACGACATCTATTCAAATCCTCTGGAGAAAGTGTTCTCCAATGTTCTACCATAAGTGTTGTTATGGTAAGGCTGGAGTTTAAACTTACAGACCTCAGGTCAGTTCAGCAGTCTATAGGACTAACATAAACAAGTCTTGCTGTGCATTAAACCTGGTGACAGACTGCTTTCCTGCAAGCCACTAACAGGGAAACTGCATTGTTTTCATCCCCCAAAACAGAGGCATCGTTTCCCATTACGACTGTGCTGTTGGTGTCTGTGGTGTCTGTGGGAATCAGGCAGTAAATTTAATGTGAACAGACTCGAACCCCAACCCACATGACCCCCCCGAAGCACTGCAGTATATATATATATATATATATATATATATGAGTATATGAGTGCAGAGCAACAACAACTGCACTTGTGTTGCATAAAAAAATGAAAACGACTTTGTGCTTTGCAACATTTTGAGAACAAATGAAGTAATTCTGATTCTCATTAGATTGTCATTACTGTAATACACTGATGTTATGAGAATGGAGCACAACAAACACTATCATGAGATACTGTAATGTAGCTGATCTGATTATCTTCAGTAATATACGACCCTGACATGTTCTTAAAAGATTTCATGGTGAGTTTCTTTTCATAAGTGACGGAAATCAATCATTTTCTTTCTTCAATAAGCAGCAGTACTTACAAAACACCCCAAAGACCTGATCAATAATTACAGGAGGATTCTCATTAAAAACCCACTAACTGCATCTCATTTGCATATGTAAATGAGCATGTGTACCCAGCAGGTCTGTGAGAAGACATTGCGTTTTAAACAAGACATCAGACTTTCTCTCCCACTATATGACAACTAAACCCAGCCTAGAACACTTAGCAGTGTACTTCATAATAAACACTATGTACATCATACTAGGCTGTTAATGACATCAATGAAAGATGCTCAAGAAGTTTCTTTTAATTGTTTTGAGTGGATGTATTGGAATATTTTTATTTCGGGTTCTCCAGTATGATGCCTCCCAAGCAAAGGTCCAGAACACCTTCAGCCAGCTGAACTACACAATGAAACTGATGGCTTGTCAACATCATGTATGAATGAGTGAGTGAGTGAGTGAGTGAATAGGAAAGCTTGTTTATCAGGCCTCATGTTTCCAGCAGCCAGGAAATAAATGTGACCATGTCAAAACCCAACAGCTCACATTCAAGAGCACCTGTTCAGAACACAAGAATGACTGAAATCTGTTATATAACATACAGGAGCATCTGCCCAGACACTGTACAGATAAATACCCAAACATCACCAGCAACCTGGTCAAAATGAGCGGCATAGTGTGTTATATTGCAAATGACTGTCTTATAGATGACTTCATATTAAACTACAATATCAAAGTGTTTTACTGTAAATAAATTACACACATCAGCTTTAAAAGTTTGTTTGTATATTTGTTAAATGTGAATAAATCAAGTATTATATTAGCACATTTTGGAGTGAGCAAGCGTGGAATCGTTTTAATGTTCATTTCATTTTCAGCCACAATCCAGATGACCACATTCAAAACTCACTTTTACATCACAAAGGAAATATTGAACAATATTCTACATACTGTCAGAAACATCGAGAATTTGGCCATTCTGAAATAATTACCAGACTAACAGTTTTCTGCCTCATATAATTGAGGCTTGAAGTATAAAAATCGTTGTGATGAATCGATGTGTTTGAACTCCAGCACTGTCCGGGCTGGCCTCAAAAATACAACCGGTCACTGATAAAACAGCATCACGTGGACCACATCTGTGGCCACTAACTATGTGACACTGGTAATCTGATGGCCATAACTATTACAGATCCAATCTAAATGACTGATGAGTAGGGAGGTTTGAATATTACCAGATATTTGATGCAAATTAAATACATAGAATTAAACATTTTTATGGTAACTTTGTGGATTTCTTAACCATTTTAATGGCACCTTGTAACCACTCATCTTTACATATAGCATTAGTACAGTTAAATAGACGAAACAAATGATGAGTCTCTAAGTCTCTTAGCATGACTGACGGGCGTTTGGTCCAATGACACGCATCCGACCCTTGGCTGTAATCATCACACAGATGGCTCATCCCAAACAACACTGAGGTCTGGTAAGGGTTCCTGGACGAGCTCTGGATGAAACCGAGGGGCAGGGTGATGCAAAACAAGATGATGCGTGTGACCACACCCAGCGGAAGAGCCACGCGTCTTACCCCCCCTCATGTTCCTGTGGGCTTGTACATCCCGTTTCAGAGGATTTGCTCCGTGCTGGAGGCGGAGATGTCCAACAGTCTCCAGGCGGCGTACGGGTTCAGCTCCTCCTGATCTCGACACAATGCCCACACGTACATCATCCTGAGAACCTTCTCCTGTGAGCACACCAACACGTCAGTCTCATGATGTTACGCATGTAGAAGCCAAATGACAATGTAATTATAAATCTGTTGTGGAGATTTCAGTTATAGTAACTGAGTTGTAGATATTACAATTATAATAGTATACATTCCATACATCGTTTTACATTTGCATACACTATGTTCAAGAAAAATTAGGGAAAAAATGGTCACAGTACAAAAACAATAAAATCGTACAGGTTCTATAAACAGGCTTTATTTTTAAAATAATAATATTACTTTCTTCTTTCAGACACTTTACAAGTAAATCTGCATACAGGTGAAATTAACCTTCATACGTTTGAAGTCAATCAAGCAGACGACTGTGACTTCAGCCGTGTGAAATGAAAAAGTGTTTTTAATTTCAAACGCTCAGAAACTGCCTGACTGCAGAGCCGACCTCAATAATTAACTACAAACTTCCAGCACAGAAACATCCCCAGTGTGCCGTACATCTGCCATTCAAGAGATTTATAACCAGTCATTTCATAAGCTGCCCGGTCACGAGGGCTCCGGGCCCCACGGGGTCTCTGAGGGGCCAGTGATCTCATGAGGGCCTCAGGAGGAGCCACGAGAGGTGAACGATGATAATAAGCTGTGAATCAGCACCTCCAGATGCTAACAGCAAACGTGATTTGTAACGGGATGTGTTGGGGGATGATTACTCACCGGGTCGCCCTCGACAACCTCGCCCTTCATGTTACGAATGACCATCACGAGCTGAGCCTGGAACGTGATGATGAGAACAGGCCCCTGTTCCATCATCTTACCCATCGCCAGCTAGAGAGACAACACCAGATACACTGCAGAGTGATGTCACAACACAGCTGTGTGATGTCATTATTGTCTCTGTGTGATGTGATATAATTAATGTTGATCTCATGAAATATGAACGCTGTGGCTGACCAATCGTATCTGTTATATTATCGTTTCATCAAGCAGACATCACAGAGCTCAAACTGAATCATTAAAGGGACAGCTCACCCCAAAATAAAATATTTTCCATCATTTACTCACTCTTGTGTCATTTCAAACCTGTATGACTTCTCTTTATTATGAAAAATGTCTCAGTGGTTTTGTGGTTAATGGGTGACACTGTTGTTGGGTTATCAACATACTTGAAAATATCTGCTTTTGTGTTCATCAGAAGATTAAAAGTAATAAAGTTTTAAATTACATGAGGGGGAATAAATGATGGAAGAATTTTCATTTTGGGGTGAAATCTGTCATTTACACTTACATCAATATTGTCAATGTCCAGAATCTTGGAGTGGAACTGGAGACTCATGGCTTTGGCCTGCTGGATGGGGTGAGCCAGCCGACTGTATGTCTGAAACCAAACAGACACAAATCAGTCGATGCGTCACTTCTCAACAAGCATCAATTTCAACAGCGAAGTCTGTGATGATTCTCAGTTCTTCACTGCAGAACGTTCTCACACATTTCAAATGAGATTATGAAAGTGTCTTCAGTACACTTACAGCCTCATAGCACCAGTCCTTCAGAACCTCCAGCTCTCCTTGGATCATGGCCTGCAGACAGAGCAGAAGACCCGCTGTTTTCATTTCTGTTGATGTCTCTGTGTATTGCACATCAAGGGATTTTGTGTCTCACCTCCAGGACATTGGGAATAATGTCCTTCTCGCATTGCTTCAGGAAAGAGTCTTTGTCGAAATTGGGATCCACCTTTAAGATCTCAGTCAGAACCTCAGACATCTCAGTTTTGGAGAACAACCCACCTGACAACAGCAGACACTTTAGTGATGAGCAGACTGAAAAACTCTCTGTTCTATTCTCCCCTATACAAGGTGTGAAGTGTGAACGCTCTGGTGTGTTTTTACCGATGATGTCTGTCATTTTGTCAGTAACGGCGCGGGACGCTCGGATTACAACATTGTCACTCTCATCATATTTCATCTTCATCTCAAAAAACCCTGAGAGGTGAAAAACCACATGATGAGATTAATAAGCAAATAATACAGTCAAATAACACAAACCCAGCTGTTTAGCAGAGTAACTCAGTCTTTGAAGGAAACGTGGAGCGCAGCGCCATCTGCTGCTCAAATACTCACTGTTAAAAACCATGTTATTGTCCTTAAAGTCTTTCCACTGCTGATACCATTTGGAGTCTTTGTGCAGCACGACACCCATCGCCTCCCTTTACAGGAGAGAAAGATTCAGCACTAATCATCTAATGGACACGATCCTCACATCCGAAACATCTTTGTACATTTGTCATATTGGGAAAAGAATGACAAACTAGGTATTAAATGTATCAAATGAATAACAATGATAATGTAACAATGCTGGTAAAACTCTGATTATCTCATTATTTGATTGTTTCATGATTGTTGACCCACTCGTTGGCTTGGAAGACTTTGGCCTCGCCGCTGCTCATCTTCGATGAGAAGTCACTCCTCTTCCTCAGGGTGGAGGGCGGGCGGTACGGGCCGCTCTGCCCGAGGTCCCCGATCTCCTTCTTTACACTCTCCACACCCTGAACCACAGATTTCACACCAGTCAGAGTCACACGGTCCATTTATTAGTTATCCAAACAGACTTTCAATGCATTTCAGTTACTGATTACACCAGTATGTGTTCACTGTGAATGAAATCCAGAACTCAGTAAAGTTTTCATTTAAAAGCAGTAAAATAACATCAGATCAGAGTTAGAAACTGACATAAAACCAACGAGCCCAAAACTACAATGCAACCCAACAGACTTCAGTCTTTCTTCTCACCTGTGAGATGGCCCGGAAGGCGCCGGTCTTTCCCAGTTTTTCTCCGCCTTTAGACACAGACTCTGCCGACTGTTTGGCTGTTTTTGCAGCTTCTTCCATCCCTTCTTTGATCTTCTTTCCGATGTCTGTGCGACCCACCTCTTCTAGACCCTGCAAAAACAATTGGCATATAAATCTGTGCTTATGAGAAATACAACTGTGTGCACAGCACGCAGAATTATACATGACACATGAATTATATTGTGATTCACCTCCTTCACTGTCTCTGATATGGAGCCGATGGTTTTCTTCAGCACTTCAGAGGTTTTAACAGTTTCAGACTCGATGGTTTTCTGAAACAAACGACATCATGCTGTGTTGTGTGTAATGACGTCAGCTGTGATTATATTCACAGTATAACATGACCTTGAGTGAATTCATCTTTATCATTATCACACTGTGGCCCATCAGTAGGGGACAGACGTACATATTTCCTTCTGGCTTGTTTAAGAGCTTCTGACTCTTCCAGCTTTTTGGCTTCTTCACGAAACTTCTTGATGTTTTCCTTCATCTCTTTGTTCTTGCTCAGTTCCTGCTTCAGGTTGTCCAGAAACTCTCCCAGGAAGCCCTTCCGATCTCCAGCAGACATAAACCTTGCCTGGACGTCACACACATGACAAAATCTCTGTCAAATCCCAGATGCACAAATCCAGGACATAGACAGCAGTCTAAGCAAGCTGTCTACCTAGACAGTATTCGTGTATATTGAAAACATTTTGGTTTTTAATAAATTCCTTCTAGCTGGGCATCCCTACATAGGTTTTGAGAAACACACTTTGTATACGTCACAACAGACTGCATATACAGCCAATGTCAACTCACCTGTGATGTGCTGATGGGAGAGCCACATATCCTGTACACATGCGCTCTGTCATATAAAGACACAGACTGACGAGAAGCTAACAGAACACAACCTCGTCTGACACAGAGCTGCACAGAACACACAGCACAGAACATCACATCAGAGGAATACTGATGTCCCGCAAACACTGCTGATAACAGGTGGTAATACCACAGTACTAGCATATAAATATACAATATAAACAGAACTGAATGATCATCATATTCACATACAATGATATTTACATGACATGATCTACAGATGCTCAAAAACATGTCGCTATCGTGGTTCAAGTCTATACAAAACATGATATTAACACAGTACTTTCATGATAGTGTTAAAATATACTATAATCAGTTCAGTCATCTTTTGTGACTTGACATAAAAAGCGAGATTTTCTGCCAGAATAGTAAACTTGCCGTCGTAATTGTTAACAATATTTCAATATTAATTTTCTATCAAGGCCAAAACTGTTTCATCAGCATGACTGATCAATCTATATACATTTCCACACAAAACGCGTAAACATTTACTAAGACAAACACGAGCTCTTGTTGCTTAAATCGCGAATGTTCTGCTTATCATGACGATAATAATTGCGCTGTTTAACGGAACTTTGAAAACTGTTTAAATGATAAACTCACCTGGTAACACTGACACAAGGAGGCCGCCATCTTGGTAGCGCTGAGAATGACCTGTTTGGCTGGTGACCTTGTGACGCACTTCCGGGGAAGGAGCGCTAAAGTGCAGTCAATTACTTAACGCCTAATCTATGAGAGCAAACTGTGTGTGACACAATTTCACATTGGTGCTGTTTTTTGTTTAGAATGAAAAATCAGAACCAGTCTCCGGATGTGTGTTTTTTGGATATCACAAGATGTGAGCTTCCACAGCGGTCTAAACATGGCTTGGGTTGAATTGGTTGAACATATATTTGTTGACCTATCAGGACATTTTTAGTGCTTGGCTTTATTAGTTGTAGTTTCACTAATCTGGAGTATGTGAAGAGGCAACAGCTTTAATTCGTCCATATTAGACTCCATATCTTTCATATATTAGTGATGGTTGGCGAGTTTGAGACGATGATGTGGGTAGTGTTCTGCTGTTTTACATGAACCTTCATCCTTGTGGGTCAGGCTTGTAATCAGAAGGTTGCTGGTTTGGTCACATTTTGGGTGTGGGTTACCATACCTGACAAATATGTCACTTTTACTTCACTTGTTCCTCATCAGAAGAATCAAGCACATGGTACGAATCAGCTGCTCTGCTTGCGTGCTGTTTATTTTGTAGGTCAGGCTGAGTAATCTTTCCTCAGCAGCCCAGGAGAGAACTTCAAATGCCAATAACAGAGAAATATCAGCAGATATGCAAATGGGTTAGTTCATCTCTTCTCTGCTGAATCAGATCTCCTCTCCTCTATGAATCAGATATTGGAGATTACAATTAAGAATAAAACGCATGTACTTTCAATATTATTTATTATGTAGAAATAAACAGAACAAGAGTTCGGTGTTAAGACTAATATAATGTGTCTTTTAGATTCAACTCCTTAATTTAAGATGGTTTTAAAATGACTAAACTAGAAGTAACAGTCTAAGTAAGTAATAAACGGAATGGATCCTAAACAAATGCTAAATAACTCTTATATAATTGTGCAGTTAGCAGTTTGTTTCAAAGCTTCTAAACCTGGTAACAGTTTAGAAGCAGGAACTAGGAAATAACTCAAATCACACGTTAATAGATTAAAGTTCACAAAAGCCTCTTCCTGTTATTTATGTATCAAACTAATTGTAAATGCTTCCTGTCTTTAAGATCCAATGTTATTCTTTTCTCTTCTTAAAATGAGTACGAAGAGAAAACGCTTTGTGCTTGACGGTACAAAGACAAAAAGACTTCAGTTAATGTATTACACGTATTTGTATACTGTATTCTATTGATTAGTTTCATTTCTATTGCATTAGTTTCATTGTATCGTTTAGATTTGAAATATAAATGCTTATGCTTTATATTGTTGAGTCGAGTTTTAAGATGTTCTTAAATTTTAGAAAAAAGAAATTACATTTAAATCAATAATGGGCGTAGATCGTGCTCGCATACGTACAAGGGCCTGAAGTCTCGCAAGATTACAACGGAGGCAAACATGTGCGATAACGAGAGCAGGGTTTCGCGCGCTGAGCCTTAGCTCCGGCAGTGGGCGTGATTGACGTGTTTACTAACCAATCAGCTTAAGGACCGAAGCTCCTTTCAGCCAATCAGCAGCGCGCCGTGCCCGCGGCAGGAGGAGAAACACGTTGTTGAACAGTTGTATTGATTCAGAGCGTTTCGCGGCAGTGTTGAACTGCAACAAAAGTGCAACATTTTCACAACATTATCACAATATTATCACATCTCCAGTTTCCAAGAGCAGCGAAATACAGGTAATGAGCAGCTCTTAAATCTCGAACTAATTGATATTTGTAGCGAATGCACCTTATTTACTGTGTATGTGTTCATATAGTTGCATGTTAATGATATGCATATTAATGCTAATGTAATATGTTGTGATGTACTTTTGTGTTTTTGCATAATTCAGTAATCTATTTGATTTCAGCTATTGGCCGTAAATGTTTTTAAGTGTAAAAACACAATGGGCGCAGTTAGTAGTGCTTTTTACTTTAAACGAGCCCTCATTGCGCACATTTGTCTTCATTGTTGTTATATGCTGGAGAAATGTACGTATCATCTGATTCTGTCGTTGTGTTTATGTTTGTTAGTCGAGTAGATGGCGGTTGATGTATTTTTCTCACTGCTGTACCGTTACTGACAGATAGGAGGCGCTGCGAGTATTTCCGCAGGCGTGGTTTGGATGACATGAAAACAAGAGCTTTTATATCATTACCAGCCTTTGGAGTGGAGCACATGTCTCCCAGCATTGTAAATTTCACTCTAGATATATCAGGGTAACACCATGTTTCTCTGTTTGTGTGTCTCGACAAAGCTGTGGTTTTGTGTCCATGCAAATACTGTGATATTTGACTATGGGAATCTTTCAGTACAGTAATATATGCAGGGTCACCAAGGTCATGGCATTGTCAGGCCGCTGTCACTACATAATTCATATACTTGTGTACTCGTTTCAAAGCTTCGATGACTTGATTATTATTCAAAGACGTGATGAATAGCAATGAGTAAGCGTGTCCAGGCTTTACTGGTAATGTGTATCAAAACAGTACAATATTACCACCTGTGGACCAGGTCAGTACCTCAAAACACGAGTTTTAATTTAATTTTCATAGAATGATAAACTTCATTTTGTACAGTGTGGGTGATTGTAAAGCAGGTTTGTTAAGGCTCAGACAGCCAATGAGAAAGCTCAAGGCAACAATGGCAAGAAATAAAACATTTTGATGTTCACGTCACCCAGTAACAAGCACCTGTTTCCTGCTGCTTTTAAAGTTCTGGCTTTGGGCCATTGTTTGAGCTCTGCCTAAAAAATAAAAGAGGAACATGGGGAGGTTTCAGAAATCTCACCTGCGTGAGTAACTGACATTCTAACGCGCGTCCTTTCAGGTCGGCTGTCATGTGGATTCAGGTGCGCACTATGGACGGCAAGGAGACCCATCGGGTTGATTCCCTCTCCAAACTCACCAAGGTGGACGAGCTGCGTGGGAAGATAATGGAGCTCTTCAGCGTTGAGCCGGAGAGACAGCGACTCTTCTACAGAGGAAAACAGGTAACACAGGCAACACACAAAAGCCTCTGTAATCATACTGAATGTCCAATAAGAGTCAAATGTTACATTTATAATTTGGGAGTTTTTTGGAAAGCTGACATTCCATATGGTGACCAATCAACATGCAGAAGCAGAACTGTTTGTTTTGTAGTTGTTACACGGGTGTTTTATTTGCATGGGTAAATTGTTCCTCTTGCAGATGGAAGACGGTCACACGCTCTTCGACTATAACGTGGGTTTAAATGACATCGTGCAGCTGTTGGTGCGACAGAGCGCCGCAGTGCAGCCGAAGGATAAAGAGGCCGAGCTGTCGGACTCTGACTCGGGCTGTGGATCGGCACAGAGCGAGTCTGATAAAGGCTCCACACATGGTGAGAGTGAAGGGCAGAGCGCCGGAACCTCGGGTCAGATAGACACGCCGGATCTCATCCACCCGGGCTTTGGCTTTTACAAGGTGAGCTCGGCTTCTGGAAATAAGAAACCCTGTCAGACAGCCAATGAGAAAGCTCAAGGCAACAATGACAAGAAATAAAGCGTTCTCTTAATGACTGTCCAATAATGTTCCTGATTAACAATCAGGATGTAACATTGCAATTCTTTCAGATCAATGAGTTTGTGGATGCGCGAGACTTGAACATGGGAGCTTGGTTTGAGGCGCAGATCGTAAGTGTTACAAAAGCACCGAAACCTTCAGAGGAAGATGGAGAAGAGGAGATCATTTACCATGTTAAATATGAAGAGTGAGTATGAGTTTATCATGTGAGCGAGTACGAGTTTATCGCGTTAAATATGAAGAGTGAGTATGAGTTTATCATGTGAGCGAGTACGAGTTTATCGCGTTAAATATGAAGAGTGAGTATGAGTTTATCATGTGAGCGAGTACGAGTTCATCGCGTTAAATATGAAGAGCGAGTACGAGTTTATC
>JAZGTI010013293.1:0-14970 GCA_036877585.1 Botia kubotai
AGCCCTGGAGCAGGAGTGAAGAATCTGTTTCGCTGTGATAAAGAGCTGATCAGTGACTCCTCAGAGTTCAGGCAGTGCTGGACCCCTCACGCCAGCACTTACCTGGCACTTACCAGACAGAATAAGACACAAGCTGACTTGCTGAGGTGGAGCCAGTGGGAAAATGCATGCATGCAGGAAAGAAATAACAGTGGTGAGAGGTGAGGAGTATACGTAAAAAAACGAGTAGTCCGAATATATAAATATAAATAACTGCTTTTGCCTTTATATTCTATTTGGTCTTGTTTGGTGTCATGTCTCCGCTGTTCTCAGGTGTGAACTCGAGACGGTGAACCTGACATGATGTGTGCTTGCGCAGAAGATTTGTTTGGTGTACATTAATTGAATCAACCTAATCAGTAAACATATCTATTGTATCCAATCCCCAACTCCCTCTTCCTGTTATATCTTCACTTTCACAATTATTTAAAAAATGCATGTAGAATTATCAAAAAATATATAGTGTATATATTTATATTTATAGTTATCAATTATCATTATTTTGTCATTAAAAGAAATGGCAAAGTTTCAGGCATAATGGGACAATAAGTTTAAGGTAATATACCAGAATACTTATTGTATACTGTCTTGTACATCAAAATAAACTGTTAAATATCATAATAATACAGGTGCTAAAATCCCCATCTAGCCCTTAATCAATAATAGACTTTCATCATAAAGCAGGTTTATTTATTGAATTATTTACTGCCGTATACAAATATACTTTAATATCAGAAAACCAAAAATAAACGTTACGGAAAAAATCAAATCCCTTCCCTAAAATCTTCCTTCTTTGACCCACACAAATCCACCACAGTGCCAATTACAGCCAATGCAATATAATTATCATGAAGAAATTAAAGCTATTGAATACCTATTTCTGTTCAGTTAATGCAACCCATCCTGTAGACATCTCATCTCAAGGATATCTGACTTTAAAGCTACACAACAGTACATAATTTATTAATACAGACAGGGCATGATGGCAGGTTTTTAAAATTATTTCTTGTTGGTGGTTTTATAAAGGAGCATTATGTTGCATCTCACATCCCTGCCTATTGATTCTACAGTTTAACTGCTGTTTGTTTCAGTTCACTTCACATGCACCCAATACAAATGTGCTAAGAGCACACCTTCACTAAAGAGAATGAGTCATTTGAAGACAAAAATCGTGTTTGTCTTCAAATGCAGAGGGAACACAACTGCCATGCAAGATTCAAGAATTGTACGGCTTTGAACAAGACCTGACCTCCATCTGGGCCCTTGGATCCAGAGATCTGAATTATATGCTCTCTGAGGTCTAAACTAAGCCTGCAACTGTTTGCTCCTGCTGGTTTGTCACAGTTCCAAAACAGTTCCATCAGTACATTGAGTTTTGCTTCAGCAATAATGCTTATTTGTGTAACTTTGCAATTATATTCCACAAAATGGCTCATTTCTAGCTAACAGAGCACATAATATTTTTGGCTTATGGCAAGAACACAAGGACCTCGCAGGCATACACACAGATACACTGTGGTAGCCCACAGAGATTAAAGCTCAATATCACACACAGTGCTTGATGTCTAGATTCAGACATGCTGTTTTTCCTTTCCCCTGTGAGGACGGTCCGAGTTGCTTCACCATGGGGCATATCAATAACCAGCTGTAGTGTAAGCAAAATCAATACAGCTGAATACATAAGTACAAATCTCTCTCCCTTTGCCGTGAGAGGCCTTTGCAAAGGTTCTGGAATAACTAGGTGCCATATGATTTATTGACAAGGGGGCACAAAACCAATACTTGAGAGCAACTATTCTAAGTCTTAAATTCAAATATTCAGATTCACTCAGAGGTTCTGTACAATGATAGTGACCATGGATGTCCCTGGGCCCCATCCACTTTCACTGTGTAAACAAACATGAATGAAACTGGTTAACCATTCTGCTGTAATTGCATGTGTAGGATTTAGTCCACACCAATAGTGGTTGTTTTTATGAATGTAGTTTTGGTTAGTAACCTTGAAGAAAAGTCCTGTCAAGACATCAGATTACATATCTAACCGTATTGATCTATGTCTACTTCATAGATAGCAAGTGCATTTCATCATAAATAATTTCTGATAGCGTCATGTCATCAGGATGATTCACATCCTGCCCATCTAGAGAGTCAGTTGCTGCACGGTGTATTTTTGTGATTCAGGCTCACCGGATTTGTCATCCGTGTTTTCTTTCTACATTCAATCAAAAAATTCAAAGTTTCTGTGGCATCTCCACCTTTTCTCGACCCTTGGTTTTAAACTTTGTTTAATATCAGTCTAGAACACAATATCTGTGTGTTTGTTCTCTTATGACTTTTCCTTATGAAATAACATGTTTAATATTACTTTGTTGCACACCGTCCACAGCAGCGTTATTACTCATGAGCTCAAATAGCTGTACATCTCTGTGTTAAATAGACAAAACTTTATATTAGCAGAGTCGCGAGACGCACAAAGGTCCAAAGCAATGTACATGAGCTATAAGAGACATATCCCCAAGCAAATTATTGATTAGAAAGCAAAAGGAGAATGAAGAAAAAAGCGGGTGTAATTTTCTCGTCTCTGCATTTAAGTCAATTTGCTATTGTCTAATAAAAAACACGACTTTATTTGTTGTTAGCAATCGATGGTTATGCAAGGAGGAAGTTTCACTTAAAATAAAGTTGCGGTATTGTATATTAGTTATTCTCGGTGAACTTTTCAAAATTAATTTAGTATCTCGGTGGTCATCTCTGAAATGTGGGGAAGGCAATGTTAATGAAATTCTTTTCCTGTGCAGATTCACTGAACCAACAAGCATGAATCATTTCATTAATCTACTGGCAACTTAATGACTCAAGTTAACAGCTGCCATCATTGTGATTATACCATTTATTGCTATACTCTGTGGAACGTGCCTGAGAACACAACTGTAGCACATCTCCAGGGCTTCTTTCCTTTTAAGCTCTTTGCGTGCTTTAAACATGCTTAAAATATGAGGCTAATAAGGTCCTTAATTCAATTTTATCCTGGGACCGAGCTAACAGACAGGTAATAATAAGCAGAGAGATACAGTCACGTCTTCATTTAAAGTCTGTGGAAATGACAATGCAGTCATACACCAGCAATTTATCTAAGTAAAAAAATGATGTTCTTGTTGAGTCTGTTTTAGCATTTGGTGCTTACTTAATAATAATTACTTATTATTATTATTATTATTACTTATTTAGGAATTATTCGTTTAACTCAACAGCCCAATCAAAACCAATTAGGCTGAATATTAAAGCTTTATTCTGTTGTTTTATTATAAAATAGGTATTCGTCCTACAGTAGTAACACTGTTTCTGTTTGGGGTCAGTTTGTTTAGAACAAAAACACACTGAGGAAAAATATAGTAAAAGAAAAAAGTGTTTAGGGAATCATGTTTTATAATTGGGGTCTCTGAGACCCACAGTGTAATACGTTTCATCGAGAATTGAAGCATGTTATAAAGCTGTTTACATTGAGTCTTTTTTTAATAAAATTGTGAAAACTCATTTAATATAAACCTGATCAATGTTAGTATATTTTTTAAGCTTAAAAGTGCTTCAGGGGCTCTTAGACCCCAAACAGAGCATCAGGGCTAAATTACAGGAAGTGATATTTCTTTCCAAAACTACGGTAATCAGTTCTAATCATGTTGATTGCATCAGCAGAAAATTAATCCAATGTTCTATGCAAGCAGCTGCCAGTTATTTAAAAAATCATTTCCTGTTGGTTGTCGTTTAATTAAAGCTGGAATAGGTGGTGTTTGTGTGCGTGTTAGGGCATGAACAGTTTGCAATCAATAATTCAAAAATTCTCATTACAGTAATATTTGCCTCAATTGTAGCTCGGTAAGTAGATCAAACAAATGATATAATAATCAACAGGGTTGTTGCTACAATCATTTGTCTTGTTTCTCAAGGTGAGAAGGAGTGTGAGAGACAGAGGAAATTTGAGAAATCTGCTAAATTGGAGATTCAAGTTGTAGGTCTGTCTGTGTATTTCAGGGTACACTTTGGTATTTCCATTAGGCGACCTGTTTCAAAGCATTAGAGCCACACCTGCTGTTTTTGTTTGTGAGGCAGATTTGTCAGAATTTTTGAACAATTATCTAACTTGATACAAATTATCCTGCTGCCCAAGCTATTATACAAAAGATCATGCAAACATTCTTATACCAGCATTTAGCTCCAGATTAGCTTGCCCCTAGTGAGTGACACCATCACCCGTTTACCCTTGGCATTATTTAGTTAGTCTAGTAAATTTGTATATGGTTGAGTGTCTATTGCTAGAAAATGACAACTAAAACTAAACCCAGAAAACCCATTTTAGTAACATTTCTACTGCAACATTTAAAGAAAATGAATATTAAGTGGCTCATATATTACTTTATTTGCCCTACTAAGGTTTCTTAGTAGATTAAGCACCCTCTATCACCAATAATTTGTTGAGAAAGAAAAATGAGTTTGTATGAGCTCCATTTTGTCTTCTGTTCATGGAAAGTGCCAACTGCTTTGCTAAAAGATGAGCTGTCAGCTGCTGGAAATAGCTTTTCCTCTTAGTCTCTTTTCTAATACTTTTAGGAGGGGTGATTTAGCTTGCTAATCATGATGAGGTAGCTCTCTCACAGTCCTGACCTAATTGGCAGGACCCCCAGTGCTGTACCAGAGGCTGCCTGCGCTACAATGTGCCCATTGTGTTCCTCTGCGGCTCCAGGGTTTGTTGTCATTCAGCAGAACTGGGCAATTCTCACGTCTGGGATGGAGTGAAAAAAAAATTCCCATCCATCCACGTTTAAGTGTCTGCACCCACTCTGATTGTCCATCTGGGAGATACCAGTGTAGTGCACAGGCTGCTAAGCTTTCTGATTGTATCTATAAACAATATATGCTCTGTATTTCAGGCCTAATTAGGGACGCTAGCTGAGATGGGATCTTAAATAGCAGCAAGCGGTCTGCCGGTATCTCACACAGCGTGACTCTGAAGAAGATGAGTTGATTCTTATAAATAGATTTTAGCAGTGAATGCTGATCTTTCTGCTGATTCTGTTATTTTAAGTTCAGTCTAGCTGTAAATAGACTAAGGAGCAAGCAAATGATAAACTTTACTGAGTAAAATCAACAGTTGTAGAAACTAATGGCTTCCAGAAAAAATGGCTTCCAGACTCCTCTCGTTTTTGTCAAATTACACTTAATTACACAACACGTAATTACACTGAAGTTTACGTAAGCGTCAATTTCTGCCAACTCATTATGCCATTTTAATAAGATAAAAGATGATGCATTATTAGTGAATGGCATTAACACATACCGAAAAACACTTTTTATCCATTAATAAATATCACGTGAAGTATAAAACTAATCTGCACAGTTACAGTAAGACAAAATCCAGTCTCTGTTCTGGCTCAGAGTTTGCTGTGGTAAAGATGGATGGATAAATATTGAGTTCTGACTCCTCCTGTGTTCAATAATTCTTTTGCACAGGCTGATCCGGTTGTTCTTCTATAGAGAGGGGACATTTCAACTTTCTAACAGCTGTATTACGTAGAGATTTACATTACAGTAATGCGAGTCTGTCTGTTTGGGTGTCTTCATGTTAAAAGTATGGATTACTATATCTGAGTATGGATACTATATCTGACAAATTCGTCACTTTCACTTAGATGAGCATGAGCATGTGCTTTTAAACGTAGATTCTTGTCTTGGTTTATCATCTCTTGATCTTAATACAGTTGCAGTTGAGTTACTATTCTATTAAAATATGACTGACGTGCAACAAAACTTTACCATTGTTTGCTAGTAAAAATAATGTAAATTTACTCAAGATGCATAATTACACAAGGTAATATAACTTGTTTTCAAAAATATATTTGGAATTTTATCTTTTTCATTTTCTTACCACTGCAAATGCTTGTTTTTCTTTTTTTAAAACCTCATTAAACTTTACAAGGTTTGAAAAGAAAAAAAAATATGCAAAGAAAATTCAAAATATATTTTCTGCAAGGCACCCTTAATGTATGCAATGCTATTAGGTTTAGATGTTTAGGTTGGAAAAGTAGACAAAAGTACTGACATTTTACAAATTAATTTTTTCAACTATATAGCTAATAAGACTAAAATGTTGGCATTGAATATAATGTTAGACGTTACACTCATATTTCATTCAACAGGTGAATAAATGAATGGATGAATGAATGATTTGCTGATATGTGGAACACTTATTTAATATGGACCTGTACTGCTTTGAGACTCTAGCTAAAGAGACACATTCTTAACATGAACGGTGTCTCATTCCTCATCAGAATTTCTTTTTATGTCATGGACCACAATGAGGTCCCTAATGAGGAAGAACACTAATGAAGGCACCCTTAGGTTTCTGCCTGCTGAAACAATGAGGTTATTGCAGATCTGCAGTGAGGGAGGTGAATGGACGCACGGTTTCTTTCTGTAATGGACCTTTACAGGATATATGCTACATTTAATTTGATGTTTGAAAATGCTTACTGTCAATATTTTGTAGGCTGAATGATCATCATCGAGATACTGAACATTGCAACTCATCTAGAGTGCTGCAGTTATAATCCACGTGGCCTGGGACAAAATTTTAATGGGATAGTCTTTGTACCCCAAGCCCCATGTGTTAGCTGTACCATGGAGGACCTTTGTGTCCCCCACTTCATCGTGGGGCCCAAGCAACCACCCTAACGATGGTCCTGCTTCTGTCCCTCACATCCTTGTTTTAATTTGATTTAAATGAAATACGCCACCTACCTAACTAACTATGATCTATTGATGAATTCTACAAAACATTGAATTGTCTGCTTTGGCTCTTAGTTTGAATCTGTGGCTGAGATTGATCTCCACATTTAACCTATAAAAACTTAAAACATTAGGCACAGATTTTGTTGATGTTGAGGAGCCCAACATCATTAATTCATAGTTGATGAAGCACTTGCTCATAGTGGTGGCTGATGTCTTTGAATACATTGTGAACTGATTTTTCTGGACAGAGACTTGGCCTAGTTGTGGGAGAAAATGATGTTGAAGCATCAATCCGATACTGATTAATGTTGAAGAAGACAGACGCTTTTCCCATTGCTTTGTCACTTTCATAATTCAATTGAATGAATGCGTTTATTCTAGACTACAGCAATAATATATATTTTATTAACATACATCAAGGCAAATACTATGAGATAAAGTGAATTGGAAATGTTCCCAGAGACCGTTTCCATTAAGACAAATGCATGGATCAGGTTACGAATAGGATCTCTAATGTAGATTTGTTCCAACGGCTACTGTGATTGGATCTGACCAAATACTGGAAATCACATCCGAGCCCAAACAACTCGGCCAAATTGCATTGCCTCCTCAACAAAACAAAGTAAATTGTTTGGAGGATAATTTATGTCACTTTCCCCTTACAAAGAGTTATAAATATACACACTCTATCTGAGTGTGTGTGCTTCAGTGGATTGCTATATTTGTTGCATTTCTCACTGTTAGAAGGCTACATGGTACATATTAACTGTAGTTGCCAGTTGAGTCAGTGTTTGAGATGGCACCCTTTTCCAGTTTTATGTATTCTGCAAATGATTTAAAGGGCCTGATCATAAGGAATCAAAATTCCCTTGATCTCTTGAGAAAACTGAGTTCTTTGTAGTGTAAAAAAAACATTGTAACTTTTAAAACTGAAAACTTTCTCACAAAATCCAAAAATACCATTTATCAAACCCAAGATGTAGTGATGGCTTTTTTTAATCCTTGAGTTTTTTTCAAGGATTCATTAACATGTCTGTCCACATATAAATGCCAGCGACACCTGTTTGGTATAATCACTCAATCATAGTGAGTTAATAGGAAGAATAAGAAAGAATAAGAAGACTTAATTGAATAGCCGATTACAGTAGATAGCAGATCCAAATATTGTAGGACAAATCTCACTTTCTATAGTGATTGCTAGCTGACACAGGCAAAGGCAGATATTTTATTTGTTGCTGTTAAAGAATATTCAATTAAAATACTGCTGCTTTGACTTACATAAAGATATAATGCATTAATGAAATAATGAATTGGTTTGTCACCTGCCATGCATGTATATTTTTTCATTAGATTTCAATGTTAAAAAAGTAGCTGAAGGTAACTGTATGATGTAGTTCAAAGAATTGTATAATGCAACTGCTTTAAGTGGCTGTAAGTGAGCAAAAAACAAGCCTGTAGCTAAGAATTCTGGGCCATCTAACAGTAAAGTGCTCTGAGCCCCTTACAGTACATAAATACTACTTGAATTTTTGTGTACTTGTAGGCCCCTAGAATCTTTCCACTTTCTTACCCCATACAGCTACAATTCTGGTTTTGAACACTGAATTTCTTACAGGCGGATTCCCAGTTTAGATTATGAACAGGATCCCTAATGTAGATTTGTTCCAATGGCTACCATGATTGGATCTGACAAAATACTGAAAATCGCATCGAAGCCCAAACAACTTAACCAAATTGCCTCGCCTCCTCAACAAAACAAACTAAATTGTTTAGAGGATAATTTATGTGTCACATTCCCCCTACAAAGAGTTATCAGTATGCATACTCCATTTGAATGCACATGCTTCTCAGTGGGTGTATGAATTTCAGCTCACTTTGTTGCATAACAGTTTAAATATTAGTTTTGAGATCATTTTCATAATTCAAGCCGCCACTCTAATGCATGCAGAGTCTATTCTGCAATGACAACTAAGGAAAAGCTCAAACTGGGCCAAGTGAAGAGGAGTGGAAGAGGAAAATAAGGGTGAGGGTAAAATAAATGGTGCGGAGTATCAGGAAATTGATGTGATTATTTCACTTATTGGAGGGAAATGGAAAATTGCATCATGCAGCTGGATCGTCGGCAGAGTTTCGCGAGACGTGCATGTTTTCCCTAAGTCACGGAAGCTGTGCAGAGAATTTGGAAGAAGGAGGAAAGCATGTTACTTTAAACAGGCAGTCATTACAGATAATGAAAGAGTAAATCTTAATAAATAATTCAATCTCGAATTAATTGTCAATAAAATAAACTGTATAAGTAAGCTGTAAAGTGTTTGTAGATTAGTTCTGTTATATTCAGGTCAGTCAACTTCTTTTTGTAATTATAAAGTTATTATTTTGGGGGGATAAGCAGAAAACTAAATCTCATAATAACAGCGGAGTGGGAAATGTTGTACAGTGTTTGTTCTCATGTCATTATTTTCTGGATATGCTTAGAGAGTCTGGCTACATACAGTTTTGCAGCAGGGGGCGTGTGGGATGTGGGATGAATTATCAACACACCTAATTATGAGATTACAAATATAAACACATGGAACATGTTTTTCCTATAAAAACATGATACAATCATAGTCCCAGCATTGCAACCAAATGCAATAGCTCTTCTCTCTGTCTAATGTATTAGCATAAATATTAATTCCTACTATGTCTCCCTTAACAAAAAAAACGTAGAGTTTTAAATAAGCCCACTGTAGCAGAATCTGAAGAACGTATAGCTGTGTGTGGTCTCCTGTTAGCTGGCTACCTGGTGTGCAAGTGATGAGAGACTTAGCAGCTTTGCCAAAATGCATAATGATAATGGGCACCAAATACAATGCAGTGTGTGTTTTATATGATGAGGAAGTGGATCTGCAGTGGAGAAGAGGAAATTAGAGGTGGCATGTAGGGAAAATACAAGGATAAGCAGCAGTCATCAAAAGACATGAGTATTTTATCTATAGGCTCAGTGCCATTGAGTTCTAAGCGCACACACAAGACAATGAATGTCTAAGGTAAACATTTCACCTTATGTTTACAGACAAACTTTATAAAGTAAATTTTGATTTCATTAATGACTTTATTGAAAGTCTTATGTAGCACGAATAATCAGCAATTTATTTTACAGTCTTGTTCTACATCTGGATGTACATTTACATGTATGTATGTGGCAGACATTTTATCCAAATTGACTTACATTGCATTATACTATACATTGTTTCTGAGTATGTGTAATCCCTGGGATCGAACCCATGACCTTGGCATTGTTATCGCCATGCTCTAACCACTAAGCAATGAACCCCTTTATACACAATATAACCCTAGTGTTAAGTACATGTAGTAACCAGTATTTTATTCTGTGTATACACTGTAAGTGAACGTAATGTAAATGTTATGAAAACATTTTAAAAACATGAAAACATGCGCTTTATTTTTTATATTCAGTATGAATGTATTTTTTTGCGTTTATTATATAAACGTTTTTTTTATATGACCACACAAAATTGGTAAAAATGACAAAGCACGAGGTATTGTTTTAATTTATTCCAGAAGATCATACAGGCAAGAATATATTTATTCTGTAGAATAATATTGATTAGAATAATATTGAAAGTGGTTTTAGGTTATAGGCTTAGGGAAAGAATTCAATCATGAAAGTATAAGTTGATCCAAACATTTCCACATGAAAATTTCTCTTATTTTTTGTTTATTTTCACTATGTTAAAATAGATAAGGATGCTAAGGCTGCATGTAGATTTAATTTCATTCTATCAGTTATTATTGCATCTTAGTCTTAATCCTGAGATAAACCTGATGGAGGGAAATCAATAAGCATCAGTCCTGGCTGAGGGGAACATGCATGTGGGAACAGTAGACCTTCACCTTCTGCTGTGTTTTATTGGCAGAATAAAAATGTTAAGATCCATCTATATAACTCGAGGGAATCTGTTCTGTGCAGTTTCCTCAAAGATGAGAGGAAGCCGGATCTGCTGTACAAATTGAAACTACTCTCAATGATTATACACCGATAAAAGAATTCCAATCGGCTGTGCCAGAAACTAATAAACTTGACCCTTGTGGAAAACTATATTGATCTTTAAGCCAGAGAACAGGATATGAACCCAGCAGGACAAAAGGTTTATATTAGTATTAATGCACTCTTGCTTAATTAGCCCCTGTGTTTTAGATTGTCTCCTGAAGCTTTGTTGGTGGTTTGTGGTTCCGCACTCTGTTTTAAGAAAATGCTGAGTAGTGTCTATAATTTAGTTCCTCCAGAGAAACTTTCCAGTGAACGTCTACTGCAATCCCACTGTTAAAAGGCTACACAACGATTGATAACACGATAACACCCCCTTCTTGTGTTGTGTGTGTGCAAATGATTTAAACTGCTCAGCCAGGAATACTCACTGATTTTCTTTTAGGCCAGTATTGTGAGAGTCTGCATATTTATAATTCACTGAAGCAGTGTGAAAGAAAATAAAAGCTCATAAGTTGAAAGCTAAAGGTTAATGAATAGGAGCAGCCGTAAGTGCTGTAATGGGGCTCTGCGATTTTCAAAGGATTGTGGGTAAAGTGCTGGCTCTTTGTGGACAAAGGCCTGGACTAAAGCAATTTTTTTCCCCAAACCTAACCTTTGAGCCTCTTGGTTAAGGTTGGTTAATTATATAGCCGGCATACTTTTCAAAAGCCAATAATTCAGAAGATCATTGAGTCAGGTCATTGATTCCTGACAGCTTTAGCCCACTGAGCTCACTTTCATGAATTTCAACAGCCCCCTCCATCAGAATGTTCCTAATAATGAATCGCTGTAGGAGGGAAATGGAGGAACATGCTGCAGTAAGTATGGCCTGAGATGCCATGGACCCTTCATTGATCATCTGATGCGTACTGCTTATAAAAATAGGTGTGGAAACAAAGGGTCTGTTTCAGAGCTTAGTGAGCTACCTCGATGTGTGACCTACCTCTATAAGCAGTGGATTTCTAAGGCAGTATCCTAACAGAGGTGGAACCTCATAGATGACTGATTTTGGAAGGCTCTACGTATGCAGTAACTGCAATGCATGGCACACACATACTTGGCTACCGGAAGACTCATATTCCAACAAGCATAAAAAATACATATCACATACAAATATTAGATAGAAATATGTTTCAGTTCAGTATACGTTTTAATCTAGTTTTTCATATTGAATGAAAACATTTATTTAAAATGGACATTTGTCTTGAATTATTGAATTGGGATTTGAATTATCATTTGGGATTCGTTTTACTTGACTTGTTGCAATGCATTCTGGGATTACCTTCTCTACGAAGGGTACATGTGATTACCTGATTACCTTAAAAAAGAAGGTATCTTAGGAGGTAGTGTAGCTAAATTGCCTTCTGTACCTTTTTTAAACACGTATCAGTTTCAATTAACTTATATAAACAGCATGTAAAAAGAATCAGACTGTGATTAGCTAAAATGAGTTGCAGTGTGGACCAGCCTTTTGGCCTAGTTCTGGTTCTGCTAGACTACTGTTTGTTTATAGGAAAAACACACATTCAGAGTGGATTGGCATTTTTGACCACCGTTAGAAGATCCCTATTAAATGCCTGAATTGTTAAAGGGCAGCCTTTGTAGATAACAGTTGTTGCCAACCAACAGCTCAATCCTCCCACCCTGTCAGCACCCATGGGGTCTCCCTCATGAGCCAATTATACTATGATTAAATTTGCCAGTCTAGAGTGTTTTTACTTTGCATAGAAGCTGCATGAAAGTAGCAAACACAGACTTCTTAATGCCTTGCAGAGGCGAACTAAATGTATTTACACATGGAATCACTATTGCACATTAGTATCACTTTAGAAGATTTTTGCATACACAGCAAACTGATTGCCATAATATTTAAATGTACAGCCCAGCTGCTTTCCTGTAATGCAAAGGAAGGTTTCTAGAACTGAGCTCGGTTCTGGATCCCTCAGCAATACTGCATGATGTCACCACTTGTGGGTGGGGCCTCGTCTCATTGCTCACACGGTTGCTCACACGTGTTCTTCAGTGGACCGAGACCCAGCTGTACTGGTGATAGTGTTGAGTTTCAGTGCTTGAAGCACAATTGTTTTTCCTCACCTCTTGTCTGTACAGTTTGTTGTCTCCCTCACTCTGCGTTGCACCCACACAGAACATTTCAAAGCAATAAACATTCCAAAGGTTTCAAAGATCGGGTGCTTTCATGGCCTGGTTTCTTTTAAAGCAGGCACAATCTGTTAAGAAAATAAATACATTTTGTTGTCCAATTTCTAAAGCAGGAGCTGTTCAGGGCGTAATCCTTCTGTTTTCCAGCAGATGTGACATTTAGATAACACATTAAGCTCAGTGGGTTGCTGCATCGCCTGGGCTCTCAGTACATGGATGTCATAAACAATGACCATTATTTCACTAGTGGCGAAAAAATTGAAGTGAGTGTAGCTACATGTTTGCATCGTCCTCTGAGAAAGCCGGGTTCTTTCTGTTTTATTTAGGAAGAGATAAAGTTCCCAAAGGAGCAGAATGTTTTAAGAATCTGTGATTAATGAAACATTAATCATAAATTTTGTAGAGGAACAGGAAGACTTGTCACTTTCTATTTAGACCCTGAGAGAGAGAGAAAAAGAGTAAGAGAGAGAGAGAAAGAGAAAGTGGGGGAGGACATAAACAAAGGGGAAGGGGAATGTCAGGAGAGGTTTGGAATTTGGAATTCATGAGATGTTGACTCTGGCAAATGCTTTGAAGCTTTGAGGGGCCTTTTTTATTTTGCAGTGGGCTGTTTATTTTTGTGAGGTTTGAGGAGGTCCGGTGTGGACGCCTGGACACCTCTTGTCAGTGCCACTGGACACTGTAATGTAACATGAACTAATAACACAGATTTTAGGAGCCTTTCACATGGGCAGTCAAGTGGACACACATTGACAGGAAGTGCAGCACACAGAAAGCTGTGATGAAGGGTTAGCAGCCTTTGGGCGCTCTGAAAAGCTTTACACAATGCTTTTACTGTGCGGGACTGCCGACACACACCTGCTTCTCTCACAGGAGAAATGTCAGTGTTTTTGTTACAGTCAAAACAGGATCCAATGGCGTACATGTCTGTGTGGGATTTTATATTTATGTATATTACCAATGGTAGCCAAGTGCTGTCTGACTGACAGGTGGCTGCTTTCAAAATACAACACGCCTGTGTGCACATGTGCTCTGTTGAGGCATACGCGTCTCGCTGTAACACGGCTGCACGTATGAACGGTCAGATGCGCGTCTCGGTAAATATGGGATCTTGGATAAACAGTCTTAAGTGAATATAAACAAATGGGACAGAATCACATCTGTGCTTTAAACCTTGTGTAAATTCAGCCTGATTGACCTGCTGCTGTCTATTATATAATATTAATATTAATGTTGTTAATATGATTGGTCCTGCAATTCTTTTTGTTCTTTATTTCATTTTCTAATTTGCTATTTTATTCTAACTGGCTATATTCGTGCCTAACTTGATGAATTGTGTATGCCACAATTCTGCTTAAATGCTTTCATATTCATATGTAGCATTGCACAATGGAGTGTATTGAGAAGTGTATTGTATTTGACAGACACACACACACACATGCATACATACATACATACATGCTGGCTTTCACATAAGAGAATTAGTTGGTTTAGGCCCTGATGTTGGGCTCTATACAGCCAGAAACTTGTAGCACACAAACCTCTAGAATGTTATTTTATACTATAGCATTTGAAACTTGTGTTACCTAACAATGTGTACATACAGTAAGTAAATATTAAGTTATGTCAAAACATTGAAATCACCTGTCAAACTGTGGACTTTAGTAACACCAGCCAATGTTGCATAAGCATAGTTTGTATTTGATTTATTTTTAACTTTATCTTATGGGAAATGTGTGTTTTTTTTTTTTTTAGAAACAATAACATTTTGCTTGGAATGACAGCCCTGAGCTTTCTAATGTTTTTGCACAACACAAACAGCAAATATTGCGGGAAAGACACTTGCAGCAGGAGACCAGCGCAGTATTGATGCCTTTGGGCACAACACTTGTGTTTTGAATGGGTCTGGAAGGAGGAGAGAGGAATCCAATAAAGTAAACATGGCAGCTGCAAGA
>JAZGTI010013294.1:0-14969 GCA_036877585.1 Botia kubotai
CGTCTGCCTCTCTGAAAAGCCAGTATTTGCTTCCTACGGGAGTGATACCAAAAACACAAAGAGTAGGTGGACCAAGAGCAAGATCTGAGGAAAAACATACCCGAAGGGGTTGCGTAACTGTGAAATAACATCGTATTTGTGAGATGACATCACATAATGAGACCGCACAGAAGACGCACTGTGCAACGTAAACGCAAAGTTCTCCGCACACGCAAAAATGAAATCTGGACTCCTGCAATTCTGCATAACCAGCAGGAGGTCTCAAGCAGGAGCTGTCACACAACAGCTGGGGCTCGTCCCAATACACCCTCCCAGCTGCCAGCTCTCCAGGTTTCTCCTCTCAAAATGAAACCGGATCGGCGAGCATCTGGAGATGAAGCTGACGCGATGCAGGGCTGCGTCGCAAGTCCTGCGTCGCTGCCAGATCCCCCCGTCTTCACGCGCTTCACCAGTGACATCATTTGACTTCAAGCTGTTGTTATAGCAACATGAGCAGTTGTTTGAAGAAGTGAACTGAAATCTTAAATTATTCTAGATTTTTGGTCATTTACGCATGTCATTCAGAAACGCATGTCATTCTAGAAAGTTACTCGACAGCTCTGGAATTAGTTTAGGCACAAACCTTTAAAGAATACAAATTTCCCATCATGCCGTTCGTATGCAGCATCTATGTCCTCGGGAAGTCCAATCCAGAAGACGGAGATCGGCATTGGGTAGTTATCCAAAACGCGGTTCCTCCTCACCCTCCAGAACCAACGACCCTGCCGAAGAAAAACAAAAAAGTTTTGGTTATTTTGGCCCTTAGATATGACTCTGGTCTCGTTCTCAACTGGTCAAACATTGCATTAACAGCGCAAAAGGTTGCGGGTTCGAATCCCAAAGAGTGTGCATGCTGATCAAATGCACTGTCAATCGGTTTGGTTACAAGCTTCTGCCAAATGCACAAGTGTAAACTTCTCCTCACCTTAAAGACAAACATCTCCCCTCTCAGCATGGTGACCGTGTCAAAGTTCCCATCACAGATGTCAGGCGGTTCCTGATCTGATCGTGATGTCGGCAGGGGTCTGTAGGTCCTCCTGGTAGGGTTGACCGGAGGAACCCCGGGTTCGGTGGGTCGCACTGAAGGTCTGGTTGTTCTCGGTTGAGCCGGTGGGATGGTGGGCCGTGGCTTAGCAGTGGTTGTAGGTGAGGTTGTGGTGGGCACGGCTGGAGTGGTGACCATCTCGGGAGGTCCTATACACACAAAAGCATACTGCACACTTAGCTAGTAGCTCACACAAAGAGAACAGAGTTTTTTCAGCTGTGGAATAAGGCCAATGTGACTCACTTAGTCATCACAGCAGCAAGAGACCTTCAAATGGAGAAAACAGACTCAACCAATGACACACGCACTAAAAAGTCAAGTTTAAACACAAAACCATCCACTGGGAAAGAACTCCATGGAAATGGACCGAAAGCATGGTGGGCCGCATTGTGTCGCTAAGCATTTGCACATTTGAGCTGAACTCTGCTCAACTTTGTTGCAAAACTAATCAGCTACTCTCATTGAAAATGAATGACTTCACTTTGTTGTTGTAAATTGGTTTCAGTGTGAACGCCCTTTAAGACTTCATGTCTTAAGGATTCTGAAAAGGATTCTGTTTCTGTTCAAATTCAATAGTCCAAATGAAACGCCATAATAAATTTTTAAGATTACAAACACCAGATTCATAATTCAAGATTACAAACACCAGATTCATGGACAGTAGATATGCAAAATGATCAGTAGAGTGAGCTCACCATAGATCTGGTGTATGCCACTGATGTCATCCTCAGTCAGTGAGAAACGTTTGGTGTCCATCCATTGGTAGAACGGCGCCATGATGGCGGTTGGGTCGTTGGAGTGCTCCAGGCCCAGAGCGTGACCCAACTCGTGCACCGCGACCAGAAACAAGTCAACTCCTGAAACCACAGACAGAAAGAGCAAACCAGATTACTAAAAACCAGCAAAGGACTTAACATGCTGGCCTAAAGGGTTCATTCTGAGAAATGACCCAACAGTCAGTCTGAATTAGGAATGCTGAAAACCCACTAACTGTTCACACCTGAGCCCTCCTGTTGGTTTAGGGTCCACGGTTCGTCTATGTCAAAATGTGTGTCTCCTCCCATTCCAGGACCAGGGAAGAAAGCATGTGCAAGAGAGCCTCCTTCCCCATCGAACAGAGACATGTCCCCATGATATCCAGAAGCAAACAGCAGTATAATGTCAGGTCCTTCACTTCCATTTTTGATCTCATGGTACGGGACCTCCCTAAACCGCAGGGGCGTGACCTTCTCCCAGACCTGGAAGGCTTGGCGAATAGCCTCGTAGGTCTGCTCCTGGCCAACCTTTGGTGAGTGGTTTTGGATACTTAGAAAGGCAAAAAACAAACAAAAATAATTGTTTATTTGTTCGATTTTGGGAATCACAATTCATGCCAAACTGTACCATCCCCACGTCAAACAAAACGGAGCTCAACTGGATTAATTCCGTTGTGTTTCTTTTTGTTTTGAGGTATAACTCACCTGTAGGTGAGCTTCTGCTGATCCCACCTGTGTCCAGTGAGGGCATAACGTTTGTGTCGAGGTCCTCCCTCCTCAAGACGATCAGGTACTCCACAGCGAGGTCTTTTCATGGCTCTGCAGAACAACAATATTAACATGCCTGTGGCGACTCCAAATGTCTCACAGGAAAACAACCCACGTCATAATGAATTGTTTCAAATGTTCATAAAGTATCATGAAAATGTTCAATGCTATTTTTCTAAGTCTTTTAAATTCATAAGATTGCTTTGGGTGAGAAACAGATAAAAATGTATTATTGGCTGGTAATTTTCCTCTCTGCTGGAGCAGTCAAAACAAATTTGCGTTTTGCAATATCGTGCATGTCGCATAATGAGTTTTTTGAGCTTTTCAGTATATCTGCAGACACACTTTGCGTGCTCTGACATTCTGCCTTGTGTCTCCTTTTCAGTTCCATTAAATTTTTGTGTAAACTTTATCTTTACCATTAAAATGGTTCTTGGGTGATTAGTTTTATGGCAACTGTTTCAACATTCTTTCCAGTACCTAACCTAAAATCAACCAGACCCGCTACGTGTCATAAATACCAAACACATGACCTAGTTACGCAACTGTAGGCTAGTTAACTTATCACAGATTTTTCCACTGTTTCAGGGTTAACTCTGAATTGCACAGCCATGACCCCACACAATCACAGCAAACTAGCTCTTGTTGTTTTTCTGAGGTCAGTAGGATGAGGATGCACCAGAGGAAATCATACTTCAGAGTGTCCACGTCCACGTGTCCGGTAACCTCCAGGCCATAAAAACGCTGCATGTCCTTGATCGCACTGAAAAGGATCTGGGCTGACTGCATGGTGGACATCTGTCTGCTGGCTTGGGACAGGTAGCCGTAGGTCCTCAGCCAGGACTTAAAAAGACAGGCACACCAAAACGTTTTTAAGTTATGTAGTGGACAATGAAAGACTTTATTACATAATCTTGAGACCATCTAACTGGGTGTTTTATGTGCATCAGATGCAAATATTCATTTATAGACAAACAGAATGCGAAAATAATTATTTGTGCACCAAAAACAAGTCCAAAATACTTGATTTATTTTCGAATATTTGCAATATGGTCAGCTTGCGAGTACAGATGTGAGACCCTTAGGGTACACCTCACATTAAATGCTGTGTCAGGACAAAACAAAGGAAACAAACTCCAGCTGTTGCCTGGACATTATGGAAAAGTTTAGTAATCCTTCTTCATGCTAATTTAGTATTTATTTTCCTTGCATTTTATTATGTAAACCACTTACGCTTGTTTATTTCAATAAGGATTTAACGATTTTGTAAACGTTAACCATCGTGCCGACAATCGACGTTTACTTGTAAATGTACACAACTCAATATACACGATAAAAATAATTATAAAAATAATTGTAATAATTGTCTTCACAATAAAATCAATTTAGTTCATGCACGAGCCAGCATGAACTAACAATTGTTCATTCATAATTCATTTGAGTTTACTGTGCGTTAACTAATGTAAACAGATACATCACTTGATTTTAAACAAGCATACGTTTTGAAATGAACAAGTATTGCTAGTTGTAAGTTCGTGTTAACTAACGTAGATAACCAATGTCAACAAACGGAACCACAATCAGTTTTATTGTGAATGCATGTAAGATGCTGTATAAATTAAACACAACAATGGCCCCACAAACCTCTGCGCTGAAATCTTCAGCTTCAGTCGCCGTAGCAGCGATGTTGACAAACAGCAGGACGAAAATCGTAGTAACGGGTTTCAGTGACCGACAAGAGCCGCTCGTACTCCCGCGGGGCGACATCTCTCCGCGCCCGGGACAGATGCTCGATCGCTCGGTTATAAACATGCACCTCTGGATCGCCTCTCTGGATCAATGTCTGCTGTGTTAAATCTCACCCTGAGATTTATACAGTCTATTATCAGCAGAACATTGTTCTCCTCGAATTGCAAATCGATTAACTTTAGATATTTTTCTTATTCCATTGCAGTTGTGTGATATTAGTCTGTCCACAGATTTAATGACCCGATCACAACTTTGTAAATTCGGTTTCTTAAAATCGCATTCAAAAAACGTGATTTTCTTTCGAGGTCTCCGATAACTTGTAAACCCCGTTGTGGAAAACTATGACCCCACTATATGCTGTATAGATTAATACGTGTTGCGAGTTGCTGCTCCGTATTGTTTGTTAATATTAAGTATCGCCCGGTTAAACCATCTGCAAATGCTGACCAACATACGGCGTGTCTTCAGTGAAACGCAAAATGGTCTTCGGTCTTCTCAGGACACCAAAATAAAAGCATGAAACCTTATGAGGATGGTAACATGCAGCACGCAGCCGCACCCGACACTATTACTGTAAACCTTGTGTTCATCATGCATGCATGCATATCACTCACGCATTATAAAAACCACTAGCACATACATAAACAGATGCATTTGAAGGTGCATTGCGTGAAATCGGTTTATTTACAGATTGAAAACGGTTTGCAAAGAAAATGTTACTGGTTACACGTTCACAGCTTACTGCCACCTGTTGTTGACATTCAGTACTGTATACACAGCTGGATTTATGATTCAAAAATCAAGTCTGATGGATTAGTGTCCATCTTCAAAACAGAATTTAACCAACAAAACAACACAGCGTCCATTAAGGACCAACCAGTTACCCTCCGACATGGCGAGTGTCAGACCGAGTACCTGGCGTTATCGCTTTTGTACCCAACACAACCCTTGTGTGTTGGGGGGAAACCACGTTAATTTAACCGTTTGCCACACGTCGTCTAATTGTAGCTTTAGCGACGCTAATCAGGATGAGAAGGAAGATTCCCAAAGCCCAGATCATTCCCAATGGCAGCACCAACGCCAGAAGATCTAGAATGAGACCAAACTCATTAAAATTATAATATACTGTATATTTCCAGTTGAATTATGCAAAGCGTTTAAAGTGCTGCAGGAAACCTACTCGTCGTGGGTCTATCTGGTACCTCGCGTTTGATTGGTCCATAAGACAGGAGACCTTGAGCCCGTTCGTCCACCACAACCCCTTTTTCAGCTATAGATGTACACTCCTAAAAACAAGGATTAAATTAACAATAAACTAGCATGTTAGAGGAGACGGGTAGCTTTAATAAAGCGGAGTTTGCTCACAGGGATACAGGATGTGAAATCGTCTTGTGTGCAGAGACGCACTCTGCAGTGCAGGTAAAAACTGTGGGGCTCGTTTACGAAACGGAACATATCAAAAGAATATCGGACAGTCGACCCCTCGCCGTTTCTCCCTACGTAGTGCGCCGTACCGTTTACAAACGCAGTCGTTTCGTCAGCTGCACACCTTCGAGACAAAGATAAAAACCTCATGAAATATCCACAAGGGCGATGTTTAGCCTTCATTTAAAATCCGAGTGTGTGAGTGGAATTGAACATTTAGTAAAAGATTAAATTGGAGAATTTGAAATCTTTGGTTCCCAGTCATAACTCACCCATTCACCAGCAGCATGTGGGAAAACCCGGACTTATCGTTCGGTTGAGCAGCATGAGTGGCCCAGCAGTCATCCACTTTCAGGTGGAAAAAGTCTTCTGGTTCCGTGACTTTAATCTGAACATAAACTTGATCCCCAAGTTTGATGGTAGGCGCGCTGGTGAAGGCCTCTTGGTACGCTTGGTCTTTAAACAAACTGATCTCCACTATAGCATCCACCTCGTCGACTCGAAACATTCTCTCACTTTAAACAAACAAGCAAACAAGTCAACAAATACAGTAGAATACATTTTTGGCATCACTTTACATCAGTTACCTGGAGAAAGACAAGATGGGGAATGCCAGACTGAGTGTACGGAGGTACGGATAGACACACTTGTACTCGATCTGTATGACCGGATCTCTCACAATTTTTCCATGGGTTGGTGGATCAGACACGAGGGTTAAGGAATATGCAACGTGCGTTACGTTCTTCTGTAGAGTGGATACCAAAATGGTAATGAAAAAAACATACAGCTGAAACATGCAAATGAAAAAAGGACAGATCACTCTCACCTCTAGAGGTTTACCACCACAAGCGGCATACTGGTCCATTGGTGTACGCAGTACGAAATAAGACGATCCGGAGATGATTGCTCTCTGCCCACGGCAGCTGGTGTTAGTCAAATGCAGAGATTGGATCCCCACATTATAGTATTTGAGGAACTCTTCCTCCACCAGTATGGAGATGAAGTTCTTTCCACACGTTACATTCATTGTTGCAGCTGTCAATAATTCCTATTTTAGTTATCGTTTTATTTTAAACAACAAAATGAACCATTTATAGACTATTAATCATAGACTTTGCATTACCCCGGTCACAAAGATCTCCAAAGCGACCGACTGCACATTTACAGGTTCCCTGCGACAGAACGCAGGCGCTCGGGTCGGTGCACCACGAAACATCACACTCACCTGTTTGAGGTTCAAAAGGTTAACGAAAACGTCTTTTTTGGCAACTACACGTTACTGAAATATGATTTTTGCTCACCCAAAATGCTTCCAGCAACACAAAGTGAAGTTATGAGATGCAGAAACACCTGTTAAGTTCAAATGGAATATTGTAAAATGCAAGAACACAAGGCTGCGTTTGATCCACAGTAAAATTGCACACGCATTCACACCTTTGGGTTGCGATGGGTCGCCATTTGTGTTGCTATAATGCTGCAATTTTTCTGTAGACTTTTTGTCAATTGTTATTGTTTAGAAACGTTTAGAAAATAGCGGTGATTAGTTTAAGTAATGACGTCTGCACGTAAAGGATGCTGAAAAAGTGACCATGGATTAAATACTTCTGAGGAGACGCCAAATTAATTTAATGAGCGACACCTGCTGACAGAAAACAAACAAGCTTTATACAACCAAGCGATTGAAAGCTTGTAATCCGTAACTTTTGCATCTTTATCGCCATCTCTGTTTAAAACATAAAGTTGCAGGTTACTTTACGTACTTTACGTAAATTTTACGTCTCATCCGTCATGTATTTGCTCAATAAGCGATTTTTGCTTGTTTTTAATAGCGATAGCACTCATAAACAGCTCAATAATCATTGTTTTTCTTTCAGAAATAAAATTATACTTCGCCTTCGGCTGTGATGTTTTGTGAAGAACACGTGACTCTCGTGACGCAATCAAAACAAATCCGTCGCTCGGCGCTCGATTACGCAGGCGGTCGTGGTTTAGGAAGTCATGTGAGTCGTATATGTCGCTTTCTGCCCATTCGTTGTGTTGAAAAGCATCGCTATCTGCTCCTGTCATCATTAGGGAGGGTGTTTCAAAGGGGTTTTGTTCTGCACGCATGTCTCCTCGTTTATTGAACTGTTGCGTTGTATATTTTTGTAGTTTGCATTGGCTCTCATCATCATCATCTGCTCTTCGCTTCTTCAGTTCAATGTCGCGAAGCGCCGGTCCGGTTATTTGATGAGAGATGCGAATAATGAGACGTTTATATTAAGATGTAAAACCGAGCGTAGTTTCGCCTCACAAACAAGCGAGCGGATGATAATTAATAACTGCTGGATGAAACATTAATACATACATTCATTCTGTCAGTCCGTTTACCGTCATCTGACAACACGGAGAAACTCGCTTAGTTATTTTCAAAGGGCAGCTGTAGTCATTTATAGTCCTCTTTGTGTGTAAGGGATTTGTAGGGAATCATTTGAAAAATGAACACAGAGAAGGATTTTTCTCCCCTAACGCCAAACATCGTGAGAGCTCTGAACGACAAGCTGTACGAGAAGAGGAAGGTGGCGGCTCTCGAAATTGAAAAGTGAGTCAAAATCATATTTATTCCGACAATTCCTCAAACCTCCGCAACAAATGTAATATTAATTTGCTGTAAAATTATTTACATTTAATTTTACGACACTCACACGCGTCCCAGCTGACAACGTTCTCTAAAAGTTCTCTCAAAGCCATCACAATCGTTATTGCAGTAATGTTGGTAAAACATTATAAACGTTATACATCATATATATCAAAACGTTATTGGTGGAACGTATTAAAAACGTTACAGAAGTAAAGATGTTTGAATGAAGTTGCTATTTAGCACCAGCGTTAATACAGCGTCTGAAAAACTGGACGTTTAAGGGTCCCTAGAAAATCCAAAATAATTGTTTTTTTACTAAATGCAAACGTTGGGGAAACGTTTAAGACTGTTAGCCGGTGTGCTACTGCATGCACAATGATAGTTTAACACATGTAGTTACTTTATCCTTGTAATAAGTAATTAGGGATGGGGGATGGTATTTGTTACTTTGCTCTTAGTGAGAGCTGATCATCTGACACACCACGTGATCTGCATTAGTCATTTTATGATCAATAGCTCATAGTCCAGCAGTTCAATAAATATAACATTGCGTTCATTAAAGTACCTTTGAAGCCCAGCCAACAAAGTTGAAAATACAGATGAAATATTAAAATAATTTTTGTGATCATTCACTTTAAAGTTTCTCACTGCTGTCATTTCACAGGCTCGTACGAGAATTCGTAGCCCAGAACAACTCTGCCCAAATTAGACATGTTGTCCAGATTTTGGCCACCGAGTTTGCGCTCTCCCAGCACCCCCACAGCCGAAAAGGGGGTCTTATTGGGCTGGCTGCGTGCTCTATCGCCCTAGGAAAAGTATGTGAACTATGTGTGCTTTATATATAGATTTTACTGTACTACTTGAAATATTATTTATGCATGAGTTTGCGGAGCAGTGAGCGAGCACACGTGTCTTTTAACTTTGCTTGTGTTTATCTTATCTTCCATGTTTTGGTTTTCAGGATTCTGGATTGTACCTGAAGGAACTAATTGATCCAGTTCTTGCATGTTTTAATGACTCTGACAGCCGTCTGCGGTATTACGCCTGCGAGGCTCTTTACAATATTGTGAAGGTTGCAAGAGGCGCCGTGTTGCCCCACTTCAATGCTCTGTTTGACGGACTTAGCAAGGTAAAGTGGTGACCTTCATGTGTGGAACTATGTATACTGTACTGATGTTCCTCTCTACCGCCATCTCTGTTTTAAACATGCAACTGCAGGTTACTTTACACTTTTCATTACGCATGTTAAAGTCAAATGAAGTTAAACTGACCCGACAGCTCAAATTGTAAATCATTATTATTATAAACTTAGAGTCGAGAATGTGTTACAGCAGTTTTTTTTCTCCGTAAAACCTGAATTCCTGAAGTGACACGTTTCAAAGTTCAATATGGCTCTGCGTCATGTCATTTTCTGCTCTCTGCAGCTTGCTGCGGATCCAGACCCCAATGTAAAGAGTGGCTCTGAGCTTCTGGATCGACTCCTCAAGGTGAGAAATGTTCACACTGGCTTCACTACGGTGGTCACATGACCTAACAATACTTCTGTTTCCATCTTGTATTTTCAGGATATTGTAACCGAGAGCAACAACTTTGACCTCGTGGCTTTTGTCCCATTATTACGAGAAAGGATTTACTCTAATAACCAGTATGCCCGCCAATTCATTATCTCCTGGGTAAACCGAGCACTTACCGTTTTGCATAGTTACGGTTACTTTTACAATTGAACAGTTTTAACAACGCTGGGTTTGTCCTAACTCTCCGCTCCAGATCCATGTGTTGGAATCAGTTCCCAACATCATCCTCCTGGAATATCTGCCTGAAATCCTGGATGGGCTCTTTCAGATTCTTGGAGACAGCAGCAAGGAGATCAGGCGAATGTACGTGTCATCAGTTCTGCTCGCACCTGGTCTTCTCTCGGCCTCTTCCTCTTTTCTGTCTTTGTTCCCTCTCAGTATTTCTTCTTCTCTGTCCGGGAGCGTGTTAATAGTTGTTGTTCACTAGGTGCGAGGTGGTTTTGGGGGAGTTCCTGAAAGAAATTAAGAAGAATCCTTCCAGTGTCAAGTTCGCAGAAATGGCCAACATCTTAGTCATCCACTGCCAAGTGTCCGACGAGTCCAAATCCAGTAAGTCGTGTGTTATTGTGTTTACACTGCCTGGAAGTGTACGGCAACTGGTGTGTTTTTTGCATTCTGTTCTTTTGCAGCTAACGACCTCATCCAGCTGACGGCTATGACGTGGATGAGGGAATTTATCCAGCTTGCAGGAAGAGTCGTCCTGCCGTATTCCTCGGGAATACTGACAGCCGTGCTGCCGTGCCTTTCCTACGACGACCGCAAAAACAGTACGAGTCGTGTTACACCTGATATTTACACATTAATAATTGTTTTAATCTTTATATGTAGTTTTATTTATAGTGCTGTCACTATTCTACAGCTTCCGCAAACAGACGCGCAAACCTTTATCTTGTTAATGCACCGTTTCCAGGTACAAAAGAAGTTGCCAGCGCATGTAATCACAGCCTGATGAAGCTGGTGACTCCTGAAGATGATGAGGATGAGGAAGAATCACAGACCACATCTTCCCCGCCCGGCGACGAGGCATCATTTAAGAAAGAGAGAGATCTGAATGGTACGTTTTTAGTTTTTTTAACTGTATTATTTATGGTTGGAAATAAATAATAAATTGTTTTTTTTCTAAAAGACGAGTTTTATGTGTGAGATATAGCGAGAGGAAAAGAAAAGTTTAGCTGCATTGGCCGGGAATCGAACCCGGGCCTCCCGCGTGGCAGGCGAGAATTCTACCACTGAACCACCAATGCTTCGCTGTGAACGTGCTGTCGCCCACTGGCTGTCAACACATGCCGGTTCAGCAAACGCTTGAAGTCTCGCTAACGGAATTGCGCCCCTTGTGGACTGTAGTGGTAAATGCACCATAGACGTGGATTCATTTTGGAAGGCAGGGGGCGACAGGCAGCTTGCAGGAAAGCATTGGTGGTTCAGTGGTAGAATTCTCGCCTGCCACGCGGGAGGCCCGGGTTCGATTCCCGGCCAATGCATCTACACTTTTCTTTGTTTTTTTTTTTTTTTCAATGCACAGCACATTTAAATTTAAGACAAATTATTAAAAAAACATAGATGCACATCTTTTTTTTTACATGTACATTTTTGATTTTAGATTCTCTGAATGAGTCTCAGGATTCTGTGGGCTTCAGCATCTCGTTTTTCACCCCTGCGAGGTTTGCATTGACCCGTACAGACACACTTTGTGTTTCAATTGAACGCATCAGATAGTGCATTAATGCTGCGTTCTGTAGATCCGACAGGTTGGCAGTGACTCTGGATCTGGACGGCATCGTGCAGGTACTGGACAGACATCTGCGCGATTCGTCCACTGGGATGATGACCCGCATCGCCGTGTTGAAGTGGCTTTACCATCTCTACATCAAGACCCCTCGAAAGGTGACGCCTACACCGATTTCATTGCGTTATTTAAACGTAGTTTCAACATTGTAAAAGTAACTCCATTCCACTTCCAATGTATCTCCATGACAGATCTTCAAGCACACCGATAGTTTGTTCCCCATGTTGCTGAAGACACTATCAGACGAGTCTGATGAAGTAAGTACTTAAATTAATTACAATGTGAACAGTGCCAGAGTACCAGAGAAAACAAATGTTACGACCGAATAAAATCTCTCACAGGTGATTTTAAAAGACTTGGAGGTTTTAGCCGAGATTGCATCGTCACCTGCCGGGCAAACAGACACCTCCGGATCATGTGACAGCTCGGAAAGCAAATCCGAGCTTCATATTCCAGGAGGGATCAGAGACGGGCATCAAACGGTGGATGGTGAGTTTTCCTGTTTTTAGTCTGTTTTTTAAGCAGATAAGTTATTAGGTACCAACATCACCTTTGTTTTGTCATGTATTAACATTATAAAAAACATGTTGTTTGCTGTTTCTTAAAAACACTTTTTTTTTAATACCCAGAACAATCTCTGACTAATATGTGCCTCTGGTAAATGTGTGTTTGTTTGTGTAGACAGGGGGCGCTGGTTAGCTAAACGCTTTCTGTTTGACAGGTTCCAAGATGTCCGATTTATCCCCATCGACGCCGAGCATGAATTCATACTTCTACAAGTTTATGATTAACTTGCTGAAACGCTTCAGCATCGAGAGGAAACTTCTGGAAATGAGGGGCGTCTTCATCATCAGGTAAAGACATAGTTAGCTATAGTTAGGGAAACTATACTAGTCCACGCTGACCTCCCTGTAAATCTGAGTAAACAGTTCACATTTCTAGATTTACTGAACGAGTGCTGATCAAATTCTTTCCCCTGCCACCAGGCAGCTCTGTCTGCTCCTGCATGCAGAAAACATTTTCCACTCGATGGCGGACATCTTGCTTAAAGAGGAGGACCTGAAGTTTGCCTCCACCATGGTGCAGACGCTTAACACTATATTGCTGACCTCTGCCGAGCTTTTCCAGCTGCGCAACCAGCTCAAAGATCTGCGCACGCAGGTAACACCACAGAGCCTCGAGTCCGGCCGAAAAGCGTATGCTAAAACTGTGCTAAAACACATTCCTCTTGTTTTCTTGAACTCTTCAGGAAAGCTGTGCGCTGTTCTGCTGTCTTTACCGATCCTGGTGTCACAATCCGGTAGCCACCGTGTCTCTCTGCTTCCTGACCCAGAATTATCGGCACGCCTACGACCTCATCCAGAAATTGTATCCTGCCTGCGTGTAGAATTGTGTTCCGCGTCGATTCCATAATCTCAAACATTGAAATGCAGCATTCCTGTAGTTATGGAAAACCTGTACATATCGCAGAATTTTAATATTGTGATTCACAGGCTTGAAAAATTCAGGAAACAAATTAAATATTTAAACAATGAATATAACAATAATACATTGTTGTTGGTGGTGGTTCTTAAACATTTCTCCAGCTAGAAATCTGTCTTTGCGAGTTTAATGCTTATAAATATAGTTTTAATAACGTCATCCACTATTTGTAAACGATTGGAAAAATCATGGAAATTTATTGGTGATGATACCTTGACTTGATCCGACCAGTGGAGATCTGGAGGTGACTGTGGACTTTCTCATGGAGGTGGACAAACTTGTGCAGCTAATCGAGAGCCCCATCTTTACCTGTGAGTCCCAATCGTCCAGCAGACATCTCTCACACTGGATATCTCTCTATGTTAACACTCTATCATGTGTTTTGCAGACCTGCGTCTCCAGTTACTGGATGTGGAGCACAACCCCTATCTCATCAAAGCTCTGTACGGCCTCCTGATGCTGCTTCCTCAGAGTCAGGCATTCCAGCTGCTGTCTCATCGACTCAGCTGTGTGCCAAACCCTGAACTTATGAGGACTGTGTAAGTACCAGCATCCCACCGAACAAACCAGACGGTCTTTAAACATGATACTGATCTTCTAATCTGCTAACAGTACATGTCCACAGTGTTCCTGAAGCTCTTTAGATCCTGCTCACCAAACCTTCTCACTGCGACCACGTTAAAAACACAAAGTTATAAAGTGTCACCTTCATTTTACAGAGATGATCCGAAGGCACCAGTGAAAGACAAGCGGTCATCTCCGCCGCACATAGACTACAGCGAACTTCTGCAACACTTCGACAGAGTCCAGACCAAACACCTGGAAGTGAGACATCAGAGGTCGGGCCACTCTGAACACACAGACCGGAAACTGATGTTGTGAAGCCCACAGACGCCGTGACTTCACGTCGCCTTTGTCCACGGTACAGGTGAAGAGAGATGGTACGCGTGGAACAGAGAAACATCAGACCGGAACCTCAACAGGACCTGAAGTGGGCATCCACGCGTGAGATCATTCTGTTTTTAATGTATTTAAGCTACACGCACACCCAGAAATGGATTAGGTCATCTGTTACAGTTCACAGGCCTGTGGTTCTAGTTGACTGGATTCATACACCCCTTAATGTATTCACTGTACAGCACTGCACGTACCCTTGCATGTTTATTGGGATCTTTTAATTTAAAACTGAAAGGATCTGCTTATGAAATGTACTATAAATGAGTCAGTTGGGTGGATGTTTGTCTTTGTTTTGTTTATCTAAAGCATCCACGCATATTTACTCCTGGCCTTACTGTACATGCATATCCTAGTAATTTCTCTATAATGTTAAGACCACGTTATAATAAAGTGGGCCACGCATAATCATTTTGTTTATCTTCTGTTTTGTTAAACGATGACATTGGTCACGAGAACTCGGTGGATCAAACAGAAAGTCGGTCACACGTGTTGATTTTGGTTGTATTATGTAAGCAGTCCAGCAGGTGGCGCCGGTGTGTTACTTTCCTAAGAACAACAACTAAATGTTAGATTGGGAAAATTAGCTTTCCGCCGTTAAAAATCGGTAGAAGCTTTTAATCAACGGACAGAAATATACTGTAACAAATCTTAAACGTATTTTTAATAGTTATTTACAGTTGTAATTGTTTTTGTTTCGTTAGTTTTCGTTAGTTATTGTTGGAGCTCAGCGACAGCCAATTGAAGCTTTGCTGCCGCTGTCACGTGTTCT